>CAUYQU010000305.1:0-164459 GCA_963574635.1 Cheracebus regulus
GTTACAGACTTGTTGTTTTGCCCATGAATTGATGCAATTTCTTCAGTGTGTCATTGGTCTTTACCAGGTGGTACCGTTGTGTAGTGGTTGGTACGGGTTGTTCCTGTCCGGGGGTCGTCCGTCCTGCAGGAGCTCCGGTACAGCAGGTCTTGTGGGGACGAAATCTCTCCGCCAGTGCGGGGCTGGCCAGGCTTTTATTTCTCCGTCACGTCGGAAGCGGAGTTGGGCCAGCGCGGACCGTCTGGGTTGACAGTTCTTTTCTTTAAGGATGTTGAATATTTACCCCTACTCTCTTCTAGCTTGCAGGGTTTCTGCTGAGAGAGCTGCTGTGAGTCTGACGGTCTTCCTTTGTGGGTGATTCAACCTTTCTTTCTGGCTGCCCTTAGGATTTTTTCCTTAATTTCAACCCTGGTGAATCTGATAACTATGTGCCTTGGAGTTGCTCTTCTTAAGGAATATCTTTGTGGTGTTCTCTGTATTTCCTGGATTTGAATGTTGGCCTGCTTTGTTAGGTTGTGAAGTTCTCCTGGATAATATCTTGAAGAGTGTTTTCCAACTTGGATTCATTCTCCCCGTCACATTCAGGTAGGCCTATCAAGTGTAGATTGGTTTTTTTCATATTATCCCATAGTTCTTGGAGGCTTTGTTCATTTTTTTTCACTCTTTTTTCTCTAATCTTGCCTTCTAGTTTTATTTCATTGATTTGATCTTCTGTCTCTGATATCCTTTCTTCTGCCTTATTGATTCAGCTGTTGAAACTTGTGTATGCCTCATGAAGTTCTCGTGCTGTGTTTTTCAGCTCCATCAAGTTGTTTATGTTCTTCTCTAAGCTGGTTATTCTAGTTAGCATTTTGGGTAACCTTTTTTCAAGGTTCTTAATTTCTTTGCCTTGGGTTAGAACATGGCCTTTTAACTCAGAGAAGTTTGTTATTACCCACCTTCTGAAGCCTGCTTCTGTCAATTCGTCAGATTCATTTTCTGTCTTTTTTTGTTACCTTGATGGTGAGGAGTTGTGATCCCCGGGAGGAAAAGAGGGGTTCTGTTCTTTGGTGGTTTCATCCTTTTTGCGTTTTTTTCCCATCTTCGTGGATTTATCTCCTTTTAATCTTTGAATTTGGTGATTTCAGGAGGAGTCTCTGAGTGGACGTTTTTTTTCTATTGAGGTTGGAACTGTATCTTTTTTGGCCTATAGAGGGCATTGCTGGGCTCTCTCTGGTTCAGTCAGGTTGTTTGGTGGGTGGTCCTTCCCTGGAGTTTGTTTGCAGGTGAGATTGGCCCCGCCTTCCCAATGGCTTCTCTCCCAGAGTGGGATAGTCTGTCCTGCTGGCGTTAGTCCAAATTACTGTCCAAGTCCCTGTGGCAGCTTGCCGAGCCGGGTAGTAGCTGCTGCTCAGATTTGCATCGACTACCCACAGTGCCCCACCGTCTGGCAGGGCCCCCATGGACCGTGGGTTGCAGGAGGGATGAGGAAAGCACAGGATCTGAAATGGAGCTCCAAGAGGTTTAATTCCCCCGACCCTCCAAGCCGGCTGCAGGTTTCACCCCGTCTTGATTTGCACCCCTGGGCGGCTGTCACCCTGCTCTGCAGCTCCTTCCCTGGGCCCAACTCCAGTGCCCTATCAGTCTCACAGAAAACCTGGCACCTCGTTTGGAACCGTAAGTCCTCCAGCCCTCTGCATCTCATTGGCTGTGACCTGCATTCCGGTGCTGGCTTCTCTCGGCCATTTTGGCCCACCCTGCACCCCTCCCAGCCCAATCTGGGTCTTCCTACACCATCCTCCCAGATAACAAACCAGAAACCTAATTATTAGCTTAGAATCCTTTTCCTTTTTCATTCAGTACACTTGATTATGCACTAAGACCTATGCACTATCCCTGTTAATATCACCTGAATACACTTTTTCAATTAATACCTTTACCTTACTTCAAGCCGCAGTCTTCTTTCACCTAGACTACTCTAATGATTTTTACTGATATCCCTATACCCATACTTGTAATCCTCAAAAATATTTTCTACTCTGTTTAGTGAGATCTTCCAAAACTGCAAAGTAGAAGGTGTCATTTCTCTGATGGTAGCCCACGAGTGGCTCCCTATTGCCTATTGCATATAGTCTCAGTGCTTCAGTACGCCATATATAATTTTGGTCTCTAATTTTTCAGATTCATCTCCTGTAATTTCTCTTCATATTTTTACCTTCAAGTCATGCCAGGATACCTTCCTGAATACTATAATGTTTCATGCTTCTACATTATTCTCTACCTTCTTTTGAGTGAACTTTTTTTCCTACATTGTTTTTCTGGTAAATAATTTTCCCCTGGTGAACTTCCAAGCACTGGCTAAACCTTGCTAAAACAGCGTAATTTCCTCTGTAAGTCTTCCTTTCACTCCCTTCTTTGCCTCTTTTTTTCCTTTTATTTTATGAATGCATTACTTTTAAAGATTAATCATACTCAAAAATTAAAATCAAAATTTACCTTTCAATATGCCTTGGAAGTGGCCCCATTGGAGACCAACATTGGACTTCTTAGTAAGCTGAACACAGCCAGTTTTCCCTCCATCTTGGAGCAGATTGTTGTTGTATTTTGATTGTGTATTGGGTGAAGAACTTGGTATTAAGAAAAGTCTCTGTCTTTAAATACAAGTAGCATTCAACAAGATGAAATGCTCATATTATGAGAGGTCTTAAAGTTGGAGATCAGGGAAACAGTAGATTTATTTTTACCAGCTCAGGGATACTTGAGAGGTAAGCCCTCTCTGAGAGGAAAAGCAAGAGGAATTTTATAACCATTAGGAGGGTGAATAACTTGACCTTGAAAAACCCTTCAGATTCCAGAAGTCAGTGATTCTATTTATAACAAATATCTCATTACCTCAAGGTCAAGAAATTGATGTTCATGAACTATACTGAAACAATGTGTACATGCAAAACAGCAGCAATGTTCTGTATTTGCAGAACAACCAAGAGAAGTGAGTTCAGAATCTCCATAAATTTAAGGTTAGAATTAATTAATAATACACTTGATGCTTATCACTGGAAAAGAAAATTATTTATGAAACAGAGCAAAAGAAAAGAGTGAAGATAAAAATATAAAACGATTGTAAGAAACAGAGAGAAAGAATCAAAGTGAATGTTATTAGATGGCCCCAACCCTAGAAGGCACTAGTAGTTAATTCTGTGGACTCTGGCAAAAAAGAGTCCTAGGTTCAAATCTTTGCTTTGTCAGTCTTAGTTGTACAATATTAGTTATCTCTAAAATTAGGATACTAATATTATCCCATATTGTCATCTGGGGAATTCAGTGTAATAGGATCTTTAGAATCCTCAGCAGTGCTTGGTATATATCTGCTCAGTAATGGTACCTTTTTTATTGGACATAGGGGCCAGGTAATCTCATAGGTAACTCTGAGCTTAGAAGTCTATGAATGGAACCTATTCAGCCTCTTCAGTGAAGGTGAAACATCTTATGAAGTGATTTAGAAAAAAGGTAGAGAATTTTAATTAATCAATTAATTCTTTTTATGATTTGGGTTGCTGCAAACATGATTTCAAAGAGAAAATTACCTTACAGACACATCTTTGTATTGGAGAGCCATTCTGTATGTTGGGGATATAGATCACAACTTTATCTGCACATTTACTGACTTGATTTTTTTCCCCGAGAGTTTCTCAGTAATGTTTTGACCAAAAGTTTTGTTTATCTACTCTTGTTCAGTGAAGATTATACAGCAAACAAATGGCAAAATTTAAACTTTAAAGCCTCCAAATATTTAGTCTTCTGTTTTTTATGGTTCATTCATCCATCCACATGTAAGGCTTGTATTGTGAGAATGATCCGAACCAGAGTAATGTGTCTCTGAAATCAAGTCTGAATTCTTGCTAGGGTTCAACTTAATTTAAATTCTCAGATAATTATAATTTAAAAAATATGGTTGGCCAAGGTGCTTTTCTCTTTAAGGCTGCTATTAAAACTAAGAATATGATCATGAAGGGGCAGTGCAATATGTTAGTAAGAACAAAGATGTCAGGATAAGAAAGACTGAATTCAGATCCTATTACTGTAATATACCAACTATACAGTCTTTGGCAAATTATATGACTTTTCTAAAGTCTAGTTGCCTTGAGTGTAAAATGAATGTATGAGATTCTACCTTTTGGGTGTGCTATATAGAATTAACTGAAACAGGGCACATAAAGTATAGTACCTGATAGTAAGTGACTGCCAAACACATGCCACCTTTCCTGCCTCCACATTTTCCATTGGGTCATGTAGAGAAAAGAGCAGATGAGGGAAAATTATTATTTTCTAGTACCATAGAGCAAGATGAGGGTTCATAATGTTGAAAAAGATGCAGCATTTCTAGGATAGACTTGATTTCTAATATTCTATTCTGGTATTAAGCCCTGTAGTAGATGATGCAGTAAATAATGTGTCCAGTATGGAGCTTGGGAAAGCACTATTGACCAATCTAAAACCTGTGTGGAATTTGAATTTTGAATTTAATAAAATAAAGGTTCATTTAGTCCATTTACATTTAGGGTTAATATTATTATGTGTGAACAATATTGCATGTTCTTCACATGTACCCCAAAACCTAAAATGCAATAAAAAATAAAATTAAAAAATAAAAATAAAAATAAAATAAAGATACAAATATATTATGTTAACTATGGCATGCCATAGAACTTAATAGTAATAATGTATTGACATTCAAAAGAAGATAGTAATTCCAAGGATGAGATTGCCAAGGATAGATCATTACAGTGCACTTGGAGTGGAGGGAGTATTCAGTAGAAGCAGAGAAAAGCTGAAATTAGAATGAGCTTTTTTAGGAGTGAGGGTACAAATATATGTGGTATTTATTTTCTCTGTTAATAACTCATTTTTATCCTAAAAAGGTAATAAGGGTTGTAACCTATTTCTATACATTTGGGTTACGTACACAGAACCTTACCAAATACACTACTGGAAGTCTGGCAAAGTCAGTGGCTTGCTTCCACTCAGTCAGTGTGAGTCATGATTATCTCTATTGCAGTCTGATTCTAACAGCTTAGAGAAGTCAGTAGGTTAACATTTAGGAATTTTCCATTACTGACATTGATTCAATTCGTTTCTTGGTTGTAGCTCTGCACATTTATTCATAAACATTACTGGAAGCTTAAGCAGACTTAAAAAAAATTACTAATCCAATTTAGCGTCATGTTGAAACCAAACTTAAAATTTGGAGGAAGGCTGATAAGGAGGTTTCAGTATTAAAGTTAAGTTGATGAGTTTGTGATGGACTTCAGAGCTGAAGAGAAACTAACCACGTCTCAGTATGTAGCTACCTTTGAACAGCTTTCCACTGACTAAAGAATTGTAGATAAGAACATCTTTGGCATGTCTGGAGAGTAATGGAAACTTCTGACAACATGCTTTTAAACTTTGATATCACATGGATCACTTCCCTAATTATAACCCCTCTTTTTATGTGACAGTGTGAACCTCTGTAACTCTGCAGGTGAATGCCATGTAAGTGACACCACACTATTTCATCCACAATGTGCACTCTAAATCATGTATTATTGCATAGGACTCAGGGCTCATGAAACACTCTGCTTGCTCTTCTTCTTATCCTGCTTGTTGAGTATCTATTCATCCTTTGAGCCCCTGTTCAGCCATCTCCTTTTTGGACCTCTGACCCAAGATAACTTTATATTAAGAAGACTTCTTTTTGCAATGTTCCTTTAACTACCTACTATACAAAAGCCATTTCCTTTTATAGTAGATTTATATGTTTGCTTGATTACACACTGAGCAATGGATGTTTGGCTATGAGACTCTGTTTTAAATTATTTCCTTTGTGGTTGTTCTTGTTGATGTTTTCTTTCTTTCTTTTTTTTTTTAAAATACTATGTAAGAGTTTATTTTAGTTTTATTTGTTACACTACTCATAGGAAGTCATTTGACTGGCAGCACTTAAGGCTGTCAGAACTTGTGGGAGTGCTAATTGGAACCAATCAAACTTTAACTGACCTGCTTCTACACTTCAGTGACAAGGAGGAATTTCTTCTATTTTGTGACGTAGAAAGCCTTGTTTCTGATGGATTTAAATGACCAGAAAGTTAGCCAATGTGGGAAACAACTTTTCTTTGTCATTAGAAACTACCAATCTGAACTTTATTATTAATTAATCTAGGAAAATAATAATTCTGGTGTATTTTGTTATTGAATTTGTGGCCAATAAACTTTGAGTCTGATACACAAGTCAAGGGAATCTAGTATAAAGCTATTGAATGAATAGGGATTATTCCTTTGAGGTAGAAAGCATTTCTGGTGAGGTTGAGAACCATTTCCAAAGTGATTCTCTGTTGTATTGTTAATTTTACTATTTTCTTTTGCTGTGGTTTGAATGTGTCCACTCCAAAATTCAGATGATTTCAGTGTGGTAGTATTAAGAGGTGGGGACTTTTAAGAGGTGATTAGGCCAGGAGGATTGCTCCCTACCTAAAGGGATTAAGGCCTTTTCAGAAAAAAAAGTGTTCATTTTCAATTAGAATTCCTTTCTGCCCTTCTGTCATTGAGGCCCTTTTTGTAGCAAAAAGGTCCTCACCAAACCAGAGGATGACACCTTGATCTTGGACTTCCCAGCTTCTATCACTGTGAGGAAATAAATTTCTGTTCTTTTTAAATTACCTAGTCTCAAGTATTCTGTTATAGCCACCATGGCATGGACTAAGATACCATTGTATTTGCTTTCATTAGTATAAGGCTCCAGGTTTGCAGAAGTATAATGGCAAATATGAAACCAAATATAAGTTTTAGAAAATGTTTTGAAGCATTGCAAGAGATCAGTGAGTCTATTTTTAGGGTCTTGCAGTCATGTATAGGAAAAAATATATTTTTGGTATAACTTGACTAGGTTTATTTTTATAGTTGTCAGGATGAGTTACATGTTCTGATCTTTTCCTCAGTTATTGCATTCTGCAGAATGGATTTATTCATACATTGAACAGATACATTTGTGAATAAAAAATTAAACAGATTATAATGCACACAGATTATGATACTCGCTGAGGGAGGCAAAAACAGTGCAGGTACAGGTACTTGAAATTCAAATAGGGTTGTCAAGATAGTCACATCTCTGAAGAGGGACACTACAGTGATATCTGAGTAATGAGCAGTAGGAAAAGCATTTCAAACAGAAGGAACGTATGTACAGAAGAGGCAGGAGAAGAATGTGAAGTGTTCAAGGCACAAAATGCCAGCACAGCTAGTGGGGAATGAGCCAAAGGTTAGGGTTTTGAGATGAGGGGTACAGTACAAAAGGGATGGATCAGGCAGAATGTGAATATTGTGGTATGGCCTACTCGTTATGCACCCAATGAAATGAATAAGAAAGCTTCATCATTTGTAGGAATAATGTGTTTGTCTCTTCCATTTTGATGTGTATGACCAGAAGCATGAGTGTGAAGCACTTTTGAAAACCTAAATGGAAATTTTGAGCCTCTTTAAGGCAATATTTCCAAAAGCCAGACTTTGTTCACACCAAAAATTATTTCCCAGATTAAGGCCTGTAGACTTGAAATTGGGTCTGTTATACACCATGGACAAAGTTTGCTCAGGAGATAAACTAAGATATTTTCTGTCACATAAAATGGGGAAAGCATCTCTTCTGCCCTGATGAAGTGTAGAAAAGAGAACCCCCGATAGAAGGTGTTTTGTACAATTGGTCAAAGTATTTTGACTTCTTTCCTAAAAGCTGAAATCCCAGAGGTGGACCAGGTTTGGTTGAAAGTGAAAAGCTAAAGCAGAGTGGATTTTGCTGTGATTTAGTGAGTTAGCTATGACAGAGTAAAAATGGTGATATGGTGTGACCAATCCCAAGTCTTCCTCAGTGCCTTGGGGGGATGGAGGCTTAGGAAGTTCTGTCAGCCCTGTGAGGATGTCAAAAGCTAGCTGAAATGGGGCAGTATATCTGTCATGAGCCTGCCGTGACCACAGCAAGAGGCTAGGGGGTCCCAGACACATGCCAAATGTTTGGTAGCCTCAATAAAGATCCAGATGGAGGATGTGGGTGAGACTTAGAGGATATTGAAGCAACAGGGGAGGCTGAGATTGGCTCAATCCAGGACAAATGACCAAGGTTCCCAAACTGAGGCAATTAATCAGAGAAGCCATGGGTTTTAGCTGTAGGTGTGTGCAGGGAACCAAGTGACAAGACAAACAAGGGTCGTAGTTGTGGAGACCAGAGGACACAAACGTGATCAGGGACCTGCAGGTTTCAGGCTGAGACCACCTCTTTCCTGCCATCTCAAGGTCATAGAAACCCACTTCCTTATAAATTCAGGTGTCACCTTGAAGAAAAACAATGGGTTGGAAGAAATATGAAAGATTACACATTACCAGATATGACCGAGTTTTTAGAAAAAGAATATTTATTTATATAAGAAGATAATGAGATAGCATTAATGATCACTTTGTTCATGTATTCATTCACTTAATAAATAACCACTGAATGTCTTTTATATGCTATGCACAGGGAAGACATCACACACTAATCCCTGTCTTTCCAGAGCTTAGTGAGGGTAGTTCTAAGTTGAAGCTGTAAGGAAAACAACAACAACAACAAACAACAGCTCAATTAAAAAAAAGATGCTATAATTTATTTTCACATTTGAGTAGTGTGCTGTGTTTTTAAACCTACATCAATGGGGATGAAAAGTATTCCGTGGTATGCATGTCCTTGTGGTTAAGGAAAGTTAAAAATGACTACAGAGTTTATTCTTGGTTGGACACTAAATTTAAATAGCTTGACATTTTATCGTAGGGTTAGTCAGAGAGGCAGAATTTTAGAGCTGGAAAGGATCTTAGAGGTCATCTGGTCCAACATCTTAGTTTGACTAATGAGGAAACTGACATAAAGGGAGTTGAAGGGAAACTTGCTGCTAAAACTGGGGTTTAAATATATGTTCTTTGACATTAGTCTAGGGATCTTTACAACAGCATAGAATTTTCATTCATATCTTAGCAGGAGATAATCTATAAGCCTATCCAATTCACCTTGATATCAAGTGAATCAGGGCCCTTTGGAAAAGTTTCTAGGGGTGATGTTTATAGATATTGGGAACATAATTGGCAATGTTATGACAACTGAGTCAGGTAGGAAGTTAGAAGAAGAATAGACACTCTCTCGAGTGGTTGGTTGTTTCTCCTTTTCCCCAATAGAAGGTTAAATACAGCCCAGAAAGAGCCTGAGTGACCTCAGAGACAGAGTGCTTGCCAGAATGACAGCCTAACTTAGTAAGGAGTAAAAGCCTGGACTCAGGAATGAGACATCTGAATTCAAATCCCAGCTCTTTCCTGTATCTACAGCTTCTTAGACAGTTGTGAAACTTGTAGCAAGAAATGTGTTATAAAAAATGAACAAAATGCTGCAAGTTGTGAATGACTTACCTTGAAAGAATAAATAAGATTTAAGTTATCTTGAAAATTATTCTACTCTCACTCACTTATATGAAGTAGTTTTTCCTATAGAGGTAACGGAGTAGAGTTATGGTTCATTTATAAGGAAGAATTTACACCCTGCCATTTATCTTATGGTATAGTTGACCAAGTGGTGTTCCACTTGCCTGGTATGATATTTCTAGTCATGACAAATGAAAGTTGTAGTAGTGCTTGTATTTAATGCACATGTTTTACTTTTCATGGTTTTAGCAAGACCTTGGAACTTTTCTTGGGGGAGAATCACATGCACTCTTTATCTTTCATGTATGGTATGTCAAATAAAGAGAGAAAAGGTTGGAAACAACTAACTAGAGTTTAGGTGTGTGAGGTACTCTGATCATACACAAAGCTAGCTCTAATTTTGGTGGATGGTAGAGAGGCAAGAGTAAAAGAAGCAGTGTTGTCTTTTTAAATTAAGATAGTATCATATGTATATCACGATAAAACTTATAATTCCATCTAATCCTTTCTTTATTGCATTTCCTCTTCCCTCCTACATTTAATTTAAAGCTCATTAAAATATATAACTTGTAACATTGTGTTTAATTAAATGTTGTGTAACAAAAAGAACTTGGGGTCTCATATGCTATTTGACTAGACTTAAGTGGTTAAACTGAGAACCTGCAGACACATGCATTTTCCAGTGCTTGGGCTGGCATAATATCAAATGACCTTTTTGCCATTGCATGCTTTGGCACTTGTGTATTACAAACATGACCAGACCATAACAATGAAGAAAATAAGAAAAAGAAAACCTTACCTTTTTTTCATAATGCTTACAGAAAATACCATGACACTCTTAGAGTCCTTTTGGTTGGAAAAGTCATATGAGTTGATCTATGTGTTTTGTCACACAAAATGAGTTAGATGGAATTCTTGTTGTGTTTCAGCTGAGTGTTTTAGCAAATTAACATATTTATTGAGCACCAGTTATGACAGTTTCTAACAGCACTGCATTGGGTAGTGTGTGTGTGAATGTTTAGACAAAGTCAGGCTGACTTTGTTTTTCCACAACAGGAAAAATAAAAACACCATTTCTGACCCATCCCACAAAAAAAAACTATTCATCATAAATTATAGTCTATTGTATAAGAAACTTGGCCCTTTAATTTATGCCATATATTTTAGTATTTTGCACACTACAGTTGTGTTAATGTAAGGAATATATTTTTGTAATTTAATTAATAATCATGAAATCTTTTTGTCTTATTGAATACTACATTAAAGTTGAATAAGTTGATAAAGCCAACTTTGAATAAGTTGATAAAGCCAACTCTTCCCCAGTGTTAAATTTAAATGCCTCTTAAGAAGAAGCTAATAAAAACATTTAAGAAGTACATATTTTTATTCGTGCCCAGTTAATATTTAATTTACTGGCATCATCTGAATGCTCTATAGGATTTAAGATTGGTTTTAAATATAGTGCTTACCATAAAGTGAATCTAAACTTTCTACCTTAATCACAGGAGTCACAGGGGAGAAAAAAGAAATAAGCCTAAGGTAACAAGGGATGTTATGGATTTCCTATGATTAACAACTTTCAGATACTTCAGTTGGTAATCAAGGCTTTGTGCTTCAAGTTAGATTTCATACTTGCTTGCTGTTTGAACAGTACCTTGGCTACATGTTTTTTAGTATTTGTGTTGAGTTCCTTTCCATTGTGTTCATGTAGAAATTGTCTGACATTTCTAATTCAAAAGAAGACAAAATGAAAGTTAATTTTTAAAGGTTGATGGGCTTATTATTTTCTTGAATTATCCCTCAGGAGGAATATTTATGCTATATTAATAATATAGGTGAACTATGACTACAGAAATTGAATGCTACCTACAAATGCAAAACCCTCCTGGAAGACCTGTACAATGTGTTATGACTTATGGGCTTTCCTATATACAAAGAAAGCCAAAGCATGTGGTAATAATAAAGCATCTGCTTCAAAGGTCTGCATCTAAGTTTGTTTGTAGATGGTCTGTATATTTAACTGCTGCATAGCACACATGTGAATTTATCTTTGGATACTTATTGATCATAAGGAGAACAATGACATAGATGTTACTGTATATAACTATATAACTATGTAGTATCTACATAAATAGGTTATATGTAATATAAAATAATCTTTTTATTTATGGCTTCCTTATTTATTTATAACTGTATATGGTAAGTGTGTAGTGTTTGGAGTATCAGGCATCATAACTTCTATTACAGTTTCTTTGCAAGAAGCAGACTAATCATATTTAGAAATAATGTGATAGTACCATTAAGGCTGGAAAGAAATATAGAATTCAATTAATATTATAACTTCATTTTAGAAACAAGAAAATGGGCTCAGATAGGTCAAGAAATTTGCTCACAATATAGAACTAGGACTAGAACCCTTTTATTTTATTTTTACTTCAATGCTCTCAGACTGATCACATTTCCTTGTATGGATTAGAACAGCTCAATAAAATCAGTGACTTCCTTGTAACTTTCTTCTACTTCCTTATCACTGCTCAGGGAGGAAAATAAAAAGGTGATCTTGCTCCCTGGAAGTATTTGGAGAGTGTCAGTACTACAGATTTTATCCTCCTTCGTGACATTGGATCTTTATTTTTATGGATCATTCAACTGAAGGCATGCACGTTACTCATTTCTCTCCTTTTATTACATGTATATATTAAAAACATTCTAATCAGGCTTTGAAATGATTTAGATTATTACAAGTCTCTGACCTGGAATCTTATGACATTATTGATTGAATAGGAACTTTGTTAGTGATTCGGATACAGGAAGGTCTCCAAAACAAGTTACACTAAAACATAAGCATTCTCTTTATCTGTAACTTGAATAAGAGTTCCAGTGTAAGTCTGTCTTCTAAAGGAAAACAATTTTTAATGTCATTTATTTTCAGTTGTTCAAAAATTCTTTTATACTTTTCTTTCTTTTTACTTTTATAAATTCAAATTTCATCATATAATATGTAAACCATAGGCTCCTGAGCACTTTGGAGGGGCTTTTATTAAAAAGTATGTGGATGTGTGTGTATTTCCATCTATTTTTTTTTCCAAGAGATGTTTCCTTTTAGTTGGAAAGCCACATTTGGGTACAGACATCTGGGTATAATGTCACCAGCAGAAATTAGCAATTTTTGTTTTTCTAACTTTTGTAGCTCTGGTCAGTTTCACATGGGCTTCTATCAGTTGAAATGGTATCTTCGACTTCAGCCAAGAGGAGGTTATTAGGTTATAAGTGCTAAAAATGATGAGTCGTCTCAACACTTCATCCAGCGTGAATAAAAGCAAAATTGTAAAATAATTATAATCTGAAACAGAGCCAGCCATCAACCCGAGCCTATCTTTCTTCATTAATTTGTATACAGTTCTTGTTTTAAGAGAACAAACTCTCAGAGGGTACTCACATGGGACTACTGAACCAGCTGTACAACTTTTATTTTGAAGAAAAAAAGTTGAGCCTCAGAACAGTCTGTTTTAAAGACAGGGAGGGACTTAGCCGTTCTGAGCTTGACCAGCATGTGGAAGGAGAGCTCTCATGGCTGCGATAACTTAGGGAGTTCCTACCTGGGTGGCACTTGGGGCAGGAAGTTTTCTGTTTGTTTTGTTCTGTTTCGGAGGGTCCCGTGCACTTCTCTTGCCTGGATCAACGTGACTCTTGGTGGTTTTTGCACACCCTGCTCTGTGGGGGAGTGCCCCAACGTGCCTGTCTTATGTGGCCTCTATGGACACACTGCTTAGCTGGCAGAGAGCAGGGAAGTTTTCTCCCAGCACTCCAAAAGAGAAAGAGGAAACTACCTTTTCTTTCTGGGCTCCTTGCAGCACAGTAGAACAGGATAAGCTATCACATTTCCTCTCTGGAGTTTCTGGAGTGGTTTCCAGGAAGAAGTTAAACCTTCACCTTTAAATGGATGACCATGTCACAATCAGGAAGAAACATCTCCAAAGACCCATCTTTAGGTAAGTAATACTAAATCCCAGGTGGCTCTAGGGCTGTCAGGAACAATAGTTTCTCTCCTTCGTCCTTAATTTGGGGATTCTGCCACTATTCTACAGCAGAGCAATCAAGAATGCTTAAAGTTTAACTTTATGCATACGAAGGAGTCTTTTTCATTTTCTATTTTCTGAAATTTCGTGCACAAACTCCTATCAATAACTATTTAAGCACATAAATGACATAGCACTGGAAAAACTTTGGAAACATTATGCAATCTCTAGCTGTTTCTGTGGGCTGTTGCACAGCCTTCTAAATGGGAAACGTGCTTAGTTCTTTCAACTGATTACAGGCAAGGGCAGTGTTTCAGTGCTGTGAATACTACACCTTTCTGGAGTTAAGTGCCAGGAGATAACTTAGCTACTTTACCAGAGTGCACATTTTACAGCTTGTTAAGGAATATCAGACTAGTTGTTAAAGAAACAATAGGGCAGTAGGAAAAATTTTACACTGTGGTGGAATTTATGACCAGGCTAAATGTAGATATAGTATAATGAATTGAGCTAAAGTTTAATTTTGGAGGGAGGGACACCCTTTCTCTAAGAAAGCAGCCTTATCTTCACTGACTCTTTAATTCTGGATTCTTTAGTTACTTATTATGTACTTTAGAATTTAGAATCAAAAATTAATAATTTAAGAGTAACTAGAAATTGAACACTATTTTTGCCCCTTAAATCAGATTTTTTTCGAAAGTCAATTATCCACCAGTTTTGTTCTTTCCACAAAATAATATTTTAAACAAAGCAGAGATACTATATCTTAGCTATGTTAAAGTTAAGTTGCAACCACTGTTTTTGGTCTGGAAGTAAATACAGGATGATAGAATGTATGGGCAAAATTTCTCTGTGGTTTTTATGTAATGAATGAGTAGACCTCAAGGAATATAATTATATAAAATGTGGCTATTTTTATGTACTGATTAAACATTATTACTGCATTATCAACAGCAACATTATACTTTTGTATAATGTTGTTAATGTTGTATAATGTATAATGTTAAAACAAGATGTTAGCTTGGATTGTTTTAAAGCCTTCCTTTGAACATAAATTATATTTAAATTTGTATATATGGATTTAATATCATAATCCTCATCTATTTAAATGTTTTTGTAAGTCTTATGCAATGATATTGGTAACTAATCAAAAATATAAAATGACTCCAAAAAATATATTCACCAACCATATTTCCTAAAAAGTTCTTCCAATTGTATGTAATATTTATATTTTCCCAAGTGCATGTATGACTTCAAAAAGGCATGATAGCTGCACAGATAATTCTAAACTCAACACCAGTGAGGCACAACTCACGGAGGGCACCCAGAGCAGTTTGGAAAGGCAAGGTTGTGTTAGATAAAATCAGATCCAACTAGCCATCAACATTATTGTATTAGCCCTTTGGAGAACTGTTAGGATTGAGGCAGGTGGTTTTCATCAGTGAGTTATGCCAAATCCTCATTTTCTCCTAATTTATTAATTATATGCTTAGGTGCTACGGGCAGGTGGATTTCAACTGAACTGCACTTCTGTGCTTAGTTATATAAGGAATAAAACTTGGTGGAAGCTGAGATTCTTTGCCCAGATAATTAGAATAACATTTGTTAAATTCAAGTGATTGCTTCATGATGCTGATATTCTCATACTTTCACCTAGGCAATTAAATGTAGAAATGGGTCTTTGACTGAAAACAGATTGAAGCTATCTATATGTGGGAGCAGGATTTATAGGTCATCTGGCACATCGACAGTCGGCATTGCTTTTACCAGGGTATGATTGTGATGAAGGAAAAAAGGGAGATGGAGAATATCTTAAAAGATTCGAATAACTGGGCTTAATTGCACAGAGAAAGTCTGAGACTGATTTCCATGACACAGACTTCCCGATCAGACTTTAGGGCTGATTTCCATGACACAGCTAGTTGTACTGTTAGGGGAGCTGGGAGTGGGTTAAGCTTGCTTTTGACTCATTGGTTCTTATCCCAAGTCTCACTTCATTTTCTTGTCAGCCTTTCTTAGGCGCTTTGTTCTCTTAGGCTTTCCCTGAGTTGTCTGGCATAGTACATTGAGACATCTTTCTCAAGCCTGACTTTTCAGAGACCCATGTACCAGACCTTTCCTTCTCAATAAGTACTTGTAACTGCACCCCACTTCCTAGGGGCCTTGCACACTGGATCTCAATCTACTTGACAGACTAATCTATGCCAGTGTGTTTTATGTGTGCTGGTGGGGCCAGTTATAAGCTTAAAAAAGATTTTATGAAAATAGTATCTTGGCTGTTTAAAAGTAATTCATTTAAATTTTCAGTCATTAAGACATATTTGGCCGGGCGCCATGGGTCATGCCTATAATCCCAGCAGATTGCCTGAGTTCAGGAGTTCGAGAACATCCTGGACAACATGCTGAAACCCCGTCTCTACTAAAATACAAAAAATTAGCAGGGCATAGTGGCACGCACCTGTAGTCCCAGCTACTTGGGAGGCTGAGGCACGAGAATCACTTGAGCCCTGGAGTCAGAGGTTGCAGTAAGCTGAGATTGTGCCACTGCACTCCAGCTTGGGCTATAGAGTGAGAATATGTCTCAAAAAAAAAAAAAAAAAAAAAAGACAGATTAATCCAGGATTTTAAAAAAATATGTGGCTCATTGACATAGTTTCAAATTTCTATGTACAGGATAATTTCTCCTATAATTGAAGGTTCAGCTTTGATGCTAATTCCTTGACCTTCACTGATTGACTACACGTGTCTACTTCTGAGTCCATGGTGCTTGAGAGTTCAGATATGGGGAAAAAAACTTACCTGCTTTCACATGACATATCATTGAGGATATATCTAGATAAATGTGGTACAGGCAGGCGATGGATATTATAAAGGAGGTAGTAACATCCTGGGAAATTGAAATGAAAGAGACAGATCTCAGGAATGACTCATTCTAAACACATAAGTGACCTGAAAGATATGAGAGCAAGAGTTTTTTTTTTTTTAAATTTAATTTTCAAGATTTATTTAAAATCAGTTTTTCATCAGCACAATCATCCTAAATTTCAGAAAGTAAAAGTCATCCATAAAGTGGAAAAAGTTAGCTGAGAGATTTTTGAGTAGACGATGAACATTGAAATTTTGTAGCTGGCTAAGATATTAGGAGGCTTGAGAGGAATCTTCCATATCATTTAGATCCTGCCTCTATGAATGCCTTCGGTTCCAAAATAAAGATTCCAAATTATTTTCTGTAGTCAGGTTATCAAATTCATTTTTAAAAAATTTTCCTTGGAAATTTTAGATATATATTTTCACATCATGTCAATAAGGCAAGGAACAAAGGCTAAGTTTCTTTTACGGCCAAGGCAGGAGTTTTTATTATCTTCTTTATGACTATCATGTGGAAGTGTGGTATCAGTGAGACTGTTCAGCCCTAAGCAAATGTGCATGGTGAGTGCCTTTTGGACACTGTGGTTCTGCCTGCACAGGGTCTTCCAGGTCAGAGTGGTGTGGAGAAAACACGATGCTCCTTTTCCTCAAGATAAACATTTTGAGTTTTATAATTTTCTAGGAAGAAAACACAATCACAAAAGCGTATTAATATGTTTTCAATCAATATTAAATCCCTCAGCATGTAATAAAATAAAATTACTGTACATGTATCTTTAAAATCCAAGATATGAATCAGCACTTGAGATATGGGACCTTCCATAGATACATTATTTAGGCTTTTGAAAACCACTATTTCTATATTCCCAGAGATCTTTATCTCTGGTAATTATAATAATTTATCTCTTTATATGACTATATTCATTAATTTGTGTTTTAATGTTAAATGAGATGACACATTCAAATGAAAAATCTTTATGTAACTTTAGTAAAATAATTGAATACATTTTTACCTTATTGTATACTCATCTCGCTTAGTAAACTTTCTATATTCTCATGTGATAAATCGAACTTAGACTATAATAACAAGAAAAATCCGTTTCTTCTAATAAAATTGCATCAGTAAAAGTATTTGTCTGAATTTCATTGCCTCAAAGCATTTAAGCCTGGGCTTCTGTGACAATTATTTTCTCTTACTTGATATTTTGTTTTATCAAATTCTATTATATGTGCATTTTCACCATTTGTTTCTCCAAATTCTTTCTAGAAGTATTCAGTAAAACAATGAATTTAAAAAGTAAATTGAAATGATTCTTACATGTTAAACTTTAGTGTTCTTGGAACCAACAACCTTATGAACCTCTTTCATGGTTCAAAAGTGGTTGATTCACTTTTCTGGTGATTTTCCATTAGAAATAACACTAAAAAGCCACAAACAAAATCATGCTAATAGTTCCCTATTAGGCCTGTAATTGAGAAAAAGTCTATACATCCAGGATCAAAGACACAAAAGGCAGCCAGGTTTCAAGACTAGTGAAGATCATATTGGGATCTTAACGGCATTTAACTCACATGTTTCTTCTCTTTATGTCTTCTCAGAAGTTTTATTTTCACAAGTATCTGTTAGCAGAGCGATTTTGAGTGTGTATTTGGCAGGCATATTTTCTTCACATAATGATGGATATAGCACTGGGGTGAAATAAGAAAGCTTAGAAAAAGAAAAGCACATCCTAATTTTGTGAACCTAATGGGTATGGTTAATACCTATTGCTATTAGTAACTTACTGATTTTTGAAATGTATTACAAAGATCAAAGCAAAACAACAACAACAACAACACACATTTGAATGTAAAACAGATAATGTTTACCATGAAAAAAATTTTCAGACATTACAGTGCCTTGTTATGTTTCCAGTTGTGATAAAAGTAGCTCTAATTTTTAAGTTGCCATACCTAATAAATAAATTATGCAGTAGCAAGTATTGATACTAACACCAAGAGGGAAAATTCATAGAAAACAATGTATTTTTAGGCAAGGTATATGCGTGTAATCTTTTGGATAACTCTATGAGGCAGTAGAAAGTCTACAATTAGTAATTTTGGGTATAGAATCAGAAACAGAGTACCAATTAAAATGTGGGGAGGTGTCTCTCAGGAGCTACACAAATGTTTTTTTATCAGCTAGAGCAGCTTGATGACATGTATACTTATCTTAGACATTGTTAAGATTTAGAGGTGGCTTTTCAAAAATTTGGAATGATCAAAATGAGGAAAATCAAGATTATGCAGGTAAAACAATCTATTGGGATTATTAATGATTTTATACCATCTGGAAAATTTTACATTTAAAGTAATCAGCCTATGTCACATAGTGTTTAGGTAAAAAGCAATGAAAAAAAAAAAAAAGAAACCCAGTCATACTGGTGGATACTTGTTTAAAAGATGATCTGTAGGTATGAGGGGTGGAATAAAGTTAAAGAAGTCTGCAGTATTTTTGAACATAGTCTCTTCAGTTCTGTGACTGGACATGATATAGTTTTCATAGTTCTCATGGGAAAGCTCCAGTTTATTTATGTATTTGATTACGGCCACTTGGACACGAGCTCTAATTGAGGAAAATTCAACATTTCCTGAGTTGGAGCTGCTGGAAGTGTATGGAGCAAGTTCCAGGGCATTTGAAGGAACAGACGATATACTTCCAGATTGTTATCTTTGTAATAGCCAAGCCTGCTGCACTGAAGTCTTACTTTTTGTTATGTAGAAGCATTAGTTCTGAGTCAAATTGGGATCTATGTTTAGTGTTTTGGTGTCTGCAGCCTTTAGGATTTTAGGATATTAATGTCAGAAGAGTTTTTACATTAAACCAAAACAGACCTTTAAATATTAATTATATATGTATTATCCAGCTGCATATAGGCTTGAAAAAATATGTGCTTTTTTATGAAAACCATCACTTCAGCTTTAAAAATATTAATATTTAATTTGACTTTTTTAAGGGCCAAAGAGCTTGGAACAAATTGATTAGAAACCAATGGTAATGAAAAACAGTAGGGCTGTATCTTTATCATATGAAAGTGGCCGTTTTGTCAGTTCTAACTGAGGTGGGAAAAGAAAATCCCCACCAGGTCAAGTCACTTTTAAATTATATCGTTGAATTAAATTTGGATGAAAGTAGGGATATGAGATGATCTGGGCCCACCTGTTTGTTAGAGATCTCTAACGAAGATGCCAAAGACTTATATCTATTCCAGCAGTGATGTGTCTGTGGAAACAACAACAACAACAGAAAACAGAAAAAAAGAGACTCTTGCTATCTTTTGGACCCATTAGGCATTTACTGCTCAATCCAGCTGCATCCAATTATGTCTAACAGTGCAGTGATATTTTATCCACCCCTCTTGTGCTGTGCATAGCTCTCATTCTATTATAGTGACTTAAATAAGGGAACCAGTTCCCCTACAAAACCGTTAAGGTCCCTGAGGCTAGAATCAATACTGAATTCATCTTTGCATTTCTCATAACTTTTAGTAGAATGTGTTTTATAAGTAAGCACTCACCCAAGTCTTCAACTTAAATACCTACAGAGACCACATGGATATTGTAAATGTGTGAAGTAGGATATGGTGGGAAGATGGTAGGTGGGAAACAAAAGGCATTTAGTTTGACATTTTTAAAAACACTGAAACACTAAGCAGGATCTAGCTGCAGACTGCTAGCTGGTGCCCCTTGAAATGAATGAAGAGTTTGTTTTGTTAGGTTCACACAGTGGTCTACTCTTCATTTTAGAGTGAACAAATGGCCAGTAGAGCTTAGCTGAAAATTCTGGCAGCTACATCCAAGAGGTATGATAGGAGGATGAGTACTTGGTTCTTGTTTTTAATCCTTATTAAAGAATGAGAAAATCAATATACTCTATAACATAACTATCCTGATAACTTGTATATAATTTTGTAGCATTAAAGGAACAGATGAAGTATATAATTATTGAATTAATAAAATGCATTTGTGTTAGCACCAACTTGAATTATTCCAGTATTAGGAAATTCAGTGCCTATAGGCATTTCAAGTTTGAACTTAACTTGTTAGAAAATACTTTCTTAAATTGAAATCTGCCTTCCTATCAGTACAATGTTTTTCTTATCTCTTTTACTGGAATTGGAACAAGAAGGGTTTAAACTCTCTCTTCCATAGGCTAGCTCCTTAAACATTGAAGGTGATTGTATCAGCAATTGCTGTTTATAAATCTTCCCAAAACATAGTGGCTTAAAAGATCTGTGACTGTGGGTCAGCTGAATGTTTCTGCTCATTTGTGACAGGCTTGGTTGATGTCAGTGGGGCTTTTCCATGTGTCTTTGGCCAGATGGTGGACTTTCTGTGAGCTGGCTTAAGAAGAAGAGGAAACTCACAAACTTTGTCAAGGTTGTGATTAAGTTTGATTGAATTAAGTTGTTACTGTCCCACTGGAAAAAAATTAAAACAGCCACATGGCCAAGCCTAGCTTTGGTGTGGGAGGGCATAACCAAAGGATTTAGCTATAAGGAAGGACTTACATTTGGGTCAGTTAATGTGATTCGTCTGCTCTTAAAATGCTTATGCTTTTTCTGATTCTTCTTTTCCTTAGTCCATCTGCAGTTCATTCAGCCATGGAAGAGAAAGTACATAATTTGATCTTTATTTCATGTTGTTAAGTAGTCTGAGTGACCAGTTAGGGCAGGAAAAGATATATATATGAACAAAGCAGTATAGTCCAGATGACTCTCATGTGACCCAATGGCCAAACATGGCTCACCTGACCCCAGGATTATAGCATGCCTGAGATTCCTGGTTTTAAGAAGTTTTAAAAAGTTAAAAGGTAAAAACATTTCACCTAATTGCCTAAAACATGAGCTATTACATCCATAATGACTGTCCACATTTTCCCAGTTCTTTTTCGAGAATTGATTTGTACCAAGTCTCATGCTAGCCGACTTGATGAAACTGGTTATTTTAAAAGAAGCTGAACATAATTAATTACATAATTTTGGGCAATTCCATTACAATTCCACTAAAACTGTGACATGGAAAGGAGGCTTTGAAAATAGTAATAATAAAACAAAGCTTTCTTGTGCATTTGAATCTAATTTGAGTTCAAGCCATAATGTATATTCTCTTGGGCCATAAATTTATTATCTTTAAAAAATTTCTCATTTTTATGGGATAGATTTATGGTCATGCTTTCTATTATTGAATGCTCCTAAACACTACTATCATAGATAAGTATTTTCATAAAACCTACACATTATTTAACCTTTCTTTTGAAACAATTATTCACAAAATGAATTTTTTTAAAAAAAAATTGACATTAAACTTGCAGTTTACAAAACCAAAACAAAACACTACAAACTTCTGCATTTCTAACCAAAGATTTTGATTCGGTACATCTGGGGGTAGAAAGGTTTAATGTGTTTCTTACAAGTGCTCCAGTGTATGCTGATTCATCGCTAGATTTGGGACCCATTTTCTTAATGATATAATTTGTATAAACTAGGAATGGAAAGGCAAAATAATTTGCAAAATGTTTTGATAAGATCAACATCATCATTGGAAATATAAGCCATTTTAAAAGTTTCCTTTTTCAAGAAAAATCTCTGTTGGGTACAGTGGACTTCTGAATATGAGGAGAGATAAATTTCTCTTTTAAAAAGTCTTCAATGCTTTTTTGGGATATAGAACAGAGACAAACTACTGTGAACTTCAAAGCAATGGTTCTCAATATTGACTGGGTCTTGCAAACACTGGGAAATTTAAAAAAAATCCCAATACTCAGGTGATTTTTCAGACCTACTATATCAAAATCACTGGGTGGGACCCAGGAATCAGTGTTTTTCTTAAATTCCCTAAGCCATGCTTGAAAACCAGAGACCTAAAGAGAAGCACAGATAAAGTACAGTAACAGAAAGAAAAACACTTGAGGGTGAACACTGAAGGGTGAATAGGATTTTGACAGGCAACTGGAAGAAGGAAAGAACATCAGCAAAATGGTATAGAATCAGCTAAGGCATGGGAGTGTAAAAGGCCATAAAGTGCTTGGGAAAGTTTCAGGAATAAGGAGAATTCTTCAATGGCCAGCAAAGTGCTGAGCATCTATCTGCATGTGGAGGAATGTGTGGCTCAGTTTGGTTTGGGCTAGAGAGGCCAGGGCCATATTCTGTCTGTTTTGTGACTGTGTATTGTCACCGATGTGGCATGATGTTGAAACTGACAAATGCAATGAACTGAACTCTTGAGCTTAGAATTTCCAAAATGCCATTTTGTCATAGGACACCATTCCCCTGAGATACTTTGAACAAAAGCATAAAATAAGTTTGGGAATTACTTCCAGTCATACTCATTTCCCTCTTAGAGATTTACAAAGCATATTAGAAGTTTTGTAGTAAAATTCATTTACTCTAATATTTTCCTAAACACTCTATGTGTAATGCTTATTAATATGCCCAGTAAGTAGTGTTCCAAAGAAACATATTTTTGTTTCCCTAAATTTCCCTAAAACGTGCCTTATTTATTTTTCTGAAATTCACTGTGCTTCAGCTAGTCTTTTGTCTTCCTTTAATTATTTCATTTCTTATTTATGTTTTCTAAAAGATAGCCTGTCCTCAAGAAATTTCTCCATAGTTGACATTTTTCATCGCCTCTTAGAGAAGTCAGGCAAAAAAAGTTGTCAAGTTGCCTAGTTGAGGGAATAGTTAATGTTTTATTACATAACTGTGATTATGTGAGTTTAAAAAAAGGAAGAAGAAATATTTTGAAAAGATTGAGAGAGGATGAACAATGTCACATTATTGAAACAGCTGAGCATAAATTAAGAAATAACAGATGGAAGTTATGTGTGGATTATCACACCCAGGTGTCACTATACACCCGGTTGGCAGCATTTTACCTCGTCCTTGTGCCTTTTCCCTTGCTTCATCCTGAAGAGATTTTAAAAAATCATCACCGTGAAATTTACACTTAGTGAAAAGTAGACAGTTCAAAATCTACAAATAATGCCATTTATGAAGAATGAGAGTTTGCAGGTATGCAGAACCCCATATTTAGTTTATATTTTAAATTTTATACATCTGTTATACTATTTGCTCACACATTTGCCCTGTAAAATGAAACCATATAGTTCCCCATTTCATAGATGAAGAAATTGAAATTCAAATGGTCACAGAAAGTTAGAGAAAAAGACATGGGACACTGACATTAAGAACAAGCAGATTAAGTGTGGCTTGGCATTACGGATTTTGTTTTTGTAATAAATATGTTAGGAAACCTTAATGTGTATGCCAGGCGAGCAATATGGTTCTTCTTTGAGGTATAACCCATTCTCACTAGCCAAGGAAGTGATTTGAATTTCCTTAAACATTGTTTTTAGCTACTCAGAGTTATTTAATACCCATGATTTCCATGTAAGTTTTCTTTTCTAGACAAGGAGAAAGAGAGAAAAAAAGCTGAGATAAGTAAATTATATGTTTTCTGTGTCATATGATTTACTGTGGTGATTGCACAAATATAGATTTGACATGTCACAGATGATACACTTACTAAGAAAATTTAGGACCTAAAGAACCGTCTCTAGAAGAAGTAAACATGGGAGGGGAACAAAATAAAGTTCAGGCAATTGCTTCGAAAGTGTTTCTAAATGGAAGAGATTTGTTGCTATTATAACATAAATAACATTTTCCTAGGCAGCAGAAAGACCTTTGTAGATCTTGAAGGGTATGGCTTCTAGGTTGTATAAGACTAGAACTGGATTTCACTGTGATTTTATTAATAGAAATGATTAAAATATAATTTGACAGCCATCCTATTATTCTATATTTTCAGACATTGTTTTCGGCCAATTTCCTAGTATCCAAAATGCTAAGAATTCATTGTTTTAATGATGTTTTATTTTAATGTATTTGAAATCATTCTTGGGTGCTATGAAGCCTGCATGTTTTGTTATTTTAAAATATTTTACTTATTGTAATTTTCTGAAATATACTAAGAATTTATTTTCTGAGGAGAAAACAAATTCCACAGTCGGCTAGGCAAACAATACAAAGCCCCCAGAAGGCTATTTTCTCTTAAGAATAAAATATTTTAAAAGTCTTTACTGAAGGCAACATATTTTATGTGGTACAGAGTGGTAAAGACAGAATTTTAAATAAATGCTTCCATCTCTAGGGTAGAACCATTATTTCATCTTGTTTACTTCAGTAACAATCTATTCCAAATTGTTGCTAACTTAAAACATGGAAAATACTTTCTGACTACAGTCTAAGGAGCTGAACAGCTATACCAAATGACCACTGAGCTAAACATTATATACAGTTTCTTCTCAATTATTCTGTACCAACTTTTAGACAAATTGATGTAGAAGTTGAGCTGCTAAAGTTGAAAAATTTTGATCCGTGTGTTTAATCTGGATAATTTGTTCTGCTTTATCCTTTTTCCTGCCTACCAACACATAGTTTCCCCCTCTCCCTACTAGCTCAGTTGGAATTTAGCTCACTCACCTATTTAATGAAAGCAATGTCAACACTGAGCTAATGAATCTAATTTTTTTCCTCATTTAGATGTCTAGATAACAATATGATGCTGCCCCTTCCCACTGCCTTCTCTTTACTTTCATCCTTTCTCCCTTGACAGAAACCAGAATGCCTACCGTTTTCGATTGTGAGAACAACTTGCTGCATATCCAGAAAACAAGTGGTTATGCCAGTTACTATGTTATCCTGAGGAGTTCTACCTACCTCTGTAAACAAACATTAGGACATTTAAGGACACCTGAGATCTGTGAGTTTATATCGGAGCAAATAGTAGCCTTAGGACTTCTAGATAGATGTTTCTGGTTTTCCCCTAAAGTTGAGACCCCTGGGGGGCTCTGAAATTTCACATTTAAGACTCAGACTAGAATGCTTAGATGATATTTTCATAACTTATTGAGTTACTTGCAGATGTCCATTCTACCCATTCTAAAATAATTTCCTTTTATCTACTCCATCTAGTTACAATTCAATCTCTACCTTCCATTCATTTATCTTCAAAATGTAGACCAGGAATTGTCTGCTGTTTCCCTGTTTTCTCATTAACTTCTTTGGTCCTTTGTGAATACACATCTTCTCTTAATCTCGACTCTCTTCTGTTAGGTAATCCTCAAATTTACATGCTCAGATCTCAACTCTATTCTAAGTGACAATTCACATTTATTTACATTTCTTAAACATGTCCACCTGATGACCTCCTGATACCCAATACCAATCTATCCAAAAAAGATTTACAATATGTAAATTACAATAATAAGTTCAGAAGCACATGAGTGAATATCTCTCCAAACTTTGTCCATTTCAACCCTTGTGTGCCATGAGACTTAATAGATTTAACACACACATACGTGCACACAAACATAAACACACAGACACACACAGACACAGAATTACAAGAGGATTTCCCAGAACTTTATAATGCTTATGTTAAATGTAAATATTTAAGCCAAAGATATGATATTTAGTGGTTTCTAAATTGACAGTGAAACTTTCTTTGTGCCTGGTATCTGTAAACATATCAAAGTCTTCAGTAAATTGTTTGAGAAATATTGCTTAAAGGAACAGCTTAGCCTCTCTGCTTTGAACCTCTTTGTTGATAGCTATTAAGGAAAGCAAAAAAAATTCCCTGTACTTTTAATCCTCTTGTCATTTAAATTTGAAATGTCTTGTTATTTTTTATTCGTCTCTACTTATCGTTTATAAGAAAACAATTGTCAAGTCCTTTCAATTATGTCCTCAGAAAATTTCTTTCTCTACTCTTTAGTTTGTGCATCTTTACTTCAAAGTTCCCTACCCTCCCATTTAAATTTTTATTATATTTTAAAAATTAATCTTCTAATCTTCAGCCTCTCTTCCACAGTTCCTTCTTTCTCAGGTTAGCAGATTAGTCTTCAAACTTTGTCATGGTTATGTCACTCCTTTCATTTGTAATTTGCAGTGGTCCTTTATTTTCTACCAAGTGAAACATGGATTCTTCTGAGATTGCAAGTACTTTATACCTACTCTCCATCTATTTCATGTCTTTCCTCCTTTCAAAACTCATATGCTACAGTCATTCTGGTTGGTTTATTGCTCCTAGGACTTGTCTTATGCTTCCCTTTCTGAGCCTATGTCTACTCTGCTTTGTCTGCTTTTATGCTTCTCTCTCTGTTGTCTGAACTGGTCTCTGTCCTCATTCATGCTTCAGGTCCTAGTTCAAATGCCACTGCCTTTATGAAGAGCTCCCTGATTCTTCCAACCAGAATAAGTTTTTATTCCTTTAAACTTGTCATGGCAGTAGTACTTTATTTGTAGCTCTGAATTTCTGAGCATATTTCTCAGAAATTTGTGTCATTATTTAATGCATGTCCAATTTCCCCTTCTTAGTGTAAACTTGATGGCTAAACCCTTGTCATATCCATAGAATTATAGAATAATTAAGTTAGAAAGACCTTGTATCTAGTGTAACTGTCTTATTTCCTAGATAAATGAAAAACTCTAAGACATTAAATATTTTGGCCAAGTTCTCACAACTAGTTAGTGAAAGAGTCAAGACTAGAACACACATCCTCTGTCAATCCTGTGCTCTTTCTAGTCTAATTTCTTTGGGTCTCTTGTTCTTATAGCTCGTGGCAGTAATAACCATTGAGCATCCACTACATGCCAGAGATCTTACCTATACTATATCTAATTATAAGAGTAATACTGAAGTATGAGCATTAGTAGCCCCATATTAGGGATAAAGAAACTGAAGTTCAGTGAGGTTAAATAACTTTCCTGGGTAGAAGAATTTGCAGTCAAAGCCAGGTCTACTTGATTTCAGTAACTATGCTTTAGAGACAGATAGTGAATGAATAAAGAGAACTATCTATAGCATAGGGTGGGATATTGGAGTTGTCATTTTGGGAAACCAAAAATTTGGATAGCTATCTAAGAAACAGGTCTCAGCCTTCAAAATAGTTATATTTAGTAGTCAGGGAAGTGCAAATTAAAACCACAATGCAATACATTTATATGCTTTCTGAAATGGCTAAATACAGAAGTCAAGAATTTATCCAGGATTGGTGAGAGTTTAAAGCAGAATTTCTCAACTCCAACACTTAACATTTGGGAACATATAATTCTTTTTTTTTTTTTTTTTCGAGATGGAGTCTCACTTTGTTGCCCAGGCTAGAGTGCCATGGCACAGTCTTGGCTCACTGCAACCTCTGCCTCCCAGGTTCAAGCAATTCTCCTGCCTCAGCCTTATGAGTAACTGGGATTACAGGCATGTGCCACCACACCTGGCTAATCTTGTATTTTTAGTAGAGACAGGGTTTCACTATGTTGGCCAGGCTGATCTTGAACTCCTGACTTCATGATCCGCCCACCTTGGCATCCTAAAGTACTGGGATTACAAACATGTTGTAGCTGTTTTTTGCATTGCAAGATGTTGAGCAACAACCCTGGTCTCTACTCACAAGATTCCAGTAGCACCCTTTTAATTGTAAAGACCAAAATGTCTCCAGGCATTGCCAAATGTTCCTGAATATTTGCAAAATTATGACCAATTGAGAACCATTGATTTAGAGGAATTGGAATTCTCATACATGACCAGCGAGACTGAAAGTAGGTACAACTTGAAAAACAGTTTTTAGTATCTACTAAAGGTTAACATAGGTATATCCAGAAATTTCAACCCAAACAGAAGTGAATACATACCCATTGTTATTAAAGACCTGTACAAGCATGTTCTTAGAAGCACTATTTATAATAACCTCAAACAGAAATACCACTCAAATATTCATCAACAGTACAATAGATAAGTAAATTGTGTGGAATGCTATACAGCAGTGAGAAAGGAGGAACTAAAAAAACAGTGTGTGTAAACATCACAAACACAATATTGAATGGAAGGAGGCAGATGAAAAATATATTACGTGATTCCATTTCTTTAGGGTTCAGCAACAGGCACCACTAATATAGTAAAAGGTGAAAGATTTATATGATCTGAAGAAAAACCAGAGTATGCAACACTAATGTAGGACAGTGATTATCCTGGGAACTACTTAAAGTGAGCATGAAAGGCACTTCTAGGGCATTGGCAACAAACATTTTGTTTCTTTGATCTGGCTTTTAGTTACATGGGTGTGTTTAATTTATGAAAATTATTATTTGTGTAGTTTTTAGTATGAATGTTACACGATAGTGAAAAGTTGAGGAAAAAAACTGGAGCAGATTCTATTTTGAAGAACACACAAACTTCCCAAATTAACCAATTACAAAAGAAGCTCACAGGAAAACCTGATGATGGTGTTAAAGTGAGATTGAGGAGAGACACACTTTGTAAATGGCCTTAGTGTAGCAGGGATAGGCACAAAAGGAATGGATGGTAGTTCTTTCCTGTGTCCTATCAATGGAAATCTGTCAAAAAATAATAAATGTGAAGAACAATTAAAGGTTGATGGGAAAACATTAACTTTCAGTCCTCTATGTTTACCCAGATACCTTCCAAATTTTATTATTCTACATTGCTAATGAAAGTGATTATGCTATCTTGATGAGGTTGAGTTTGAGACAGAATTCTTTGCACAGAATGAAACTGATCATGTGAGCACAGCTGTATTTTTCTATAATACAGCCATTTATTAATTATACTATAATTCTTATATGCTTATTAGAGAAACTCTCACATTCAATATTTAGATTGCTTATTGTTATAGCTGGGAAGAATTCATACAATATACATGCTTACTTTAAGTCACACTGTAATAAATATTCATAGTTTCAAACTGTAGGTACATTTTCATTTATTTATTTAATTTATTTACTTATTTATTTTGAGACAAGGTCTTACTCTATCATTCAGGCTGGGGTGCAGCAGCATGATCGTGACTCATTGTGACCTTGACCTTCTAGGCTAAAGCAATCCTCGTGCCTCAGCCTCCCAAGTAGCTGGGACTATAGGTGTGCACCATCATGCTTGGCTATTTTTTAAAAATTATTTATAGAAACAGGGTTCCACTATGTTGCCCAAGGTGTTCTTGAACTCCTGGGCTCAGGTTATCCTCTTGCCTCAGCCTCCCAAAGTGCTGGAATTACAAGCGTGAGCTACCACGTCTGGCCTATGAGTGCATTTTAAAACAGCAAATTAGCTGAACTGTTCATTATATAATTTTTTGAAAATTTTTATACATTTATTTTATAAAGTACATATTTAGAAACCATTTTTAGAAGACATCTTATGAAATACCTACTCTGAAGATGAAAAGAAACCGTAAAACATATTTGTTATTTTGAGCTCTTTATTTATATTAAAATTATTATTCTTACTATTGATTATGACTTGGCTATATAAACTATGTGATATAAATATCTTTATCATGAAAGAGGAAACCTCACATTTAATTATATTAATATTTTAACTAATAGACCATATGGTAAACATAATACTAATGTTTCTGACCACTGCACTTGAATGAGATCAACAAGACTGGAAGTTCCTCAATAGAAAGACATTTTGACTTCTCTTATGTCTGTGGCATACCCAGTGATCCTCCCATGCATTCAATTGCTGTGAATGGAAGAGTAAGCAAAGAGGCATCCACAGACCCATTAGGAAGTAAGAATGTGATTATTTCATAATACCTACAACTTGTTTGAAGCCTTTTTCATGGTTTTTAGCTATACATTTACTTTTATGATTTGCTTAGTGTCCGCCCTCTCCACTAGAATATATTTTCTGTGTTCACAGAGTGGAGACTGGGTTTGTACGTATTGTATCTCCAATACTTTGCACAGTATCTCCTGCCTAATTGGTGCTAGATAAATATTTGTTGAATAAACAAATAACCTTATTAAATTTCCTTTAGAGACTTGGGCCTTATTTAATTGGTTATCTAATTAAGTTTGTATCCAGTATTTGAGATTAATCATTGAAGTCTTTATTCCATTCAGTAGAAACTTCTAGCAGACGATTCACAGCCTAGGAATGGAACCAAAGTGAGAGTTAGAGACACTTTGAGAAAGGTTCTAGTTGAAGAGGAAAAAGGATTTGATTTTAAGGAAGAGCATGTAAAAGGAGAAGGGAAGAGGACTGAAAAATGAATCAAGAGAAATGCCCAGCATTATTAGGAGTGAGAGGATTTATAGAAGAATGAAGAAAGAATGGAGAGTTTTAGAGCAGCAAGTGATCACTAATAAAGCTGGAGCCCAAGGAGCTACTGTGGAGGCAGATTTGTGGCTCTGGTCAGTCTCACCAGGTCCCAGCTCAGCCACTAGCTAGTGGAACAAATCACTTCACCATCGCTTCATCAGTTTTCTCTCTGCAAGGTTAGGGGATTGGCTTCTAGCAGATCACCCAGTTTCCTTGTAGTGGATTTTGCAGACCCTGAATTTTGTGAAAAGTTTCTGTGAGAGTGAGCAATGGCCATGGTGTTGATGCTTTTTGTTGGTAACATTTAAGCTCCACCTTTAAAAGAATGGATGAACAAGGGGCAGTTTATGAACACTGGGTAGTGATAGAGAGAGCATCAGGTGTAGATCATTTATTTAAGCAGTTTATGAGAAGCTAAGTTGGTAGTGCAGAAGACACTGAATGCTAATTTAACATGGTCTTTTAGGAAAAAAATAAACCTCTTTATTTAGTCCACCCTTTATCACAGGTAATTGCTGCCCGAGGACCCTGAAATATTTAAGGGTCTGTAGCAGATGATAGGTCAGGGTCATGGCTAAGGGATAATCCTGATAGTTACCATTTAATAAGCACTTGATACATGAAGGTGCTTTTCATTTGTTATTTATGAAATGTATGTCATTCTAGTGAGTATTGTTCACATTTGAGAAATTAAAAGTGAAGCTCAAGAGGTTCACTTTTTTTAACTAACTTGTTTAAGGTAATAAAATAAAAAGCAGCAGAGCAAAGATTCAAAACTACACCTGTCAAACTACAAACTCCATGGTTATTTCAGGTATGTCATATCATTTCCAAATAGCTTTGAGTAATAGTGTGGAAAAATAAAAGGTGAGAGGAGGGATTTAGATAGCCACTGCTTTTTTTTTTTTGCAGATACTTTAAAAAATAATTTTGCATAAATTAATTGACTAAACTCCAGTGGCTTATACCAGTGATTAGCCATGTGTGGGGCAGTGGGGAAGATCCTCCTGGTCTACTTTTTATTATTACCCTGTGCCAGCAATTCTAAACAATATCGGCAATAACATACTCCTCAAGGTTTCTGTGTTTGTCTAACTCCTAAAGAATCGCTGTGGATGCTGTTGAGTTTTAATTACCTACTTATCTGTATTCATATAGAATATGTATGGATATATAGTGTATGCATACATATATAACATATTCATACATGTACATACTACTTATTCTTTATTGTATTCTTCATGGGAGAAACTTCCAGGGCATTTCCAATTATTGGCTACTCTCCCAACGTATGAAGACTCAGCTACATACAGTTGCTTCAAGAGTAAGTGGTTGGTCAAGGTCTGTCTTTTGGTCACTGTGGTAGCATTTGTTTCAAATACACTATTTAAAATATGTTGGCCAGGTGTGGTGGCTCACATCTGTAATCCCAGCCCTTTGGGAGGCCCAGGCGGGTAGATCACTTGAGGCCAGGGTTTTTAGACCAGCCTGGTGAAACCCCAACTCTACTAAAAAATACAAAAATTAGCCTGGCATGGTGGTGGGTGCCTGTAGCCCCAGCTACTCCAGAAGCTGAGGCAGGAGAATCACTTGAACCCAGGAGGTGGTGGTTGCAGTGAGCTGAGATGGTGCCATTGCACTCCAGCCTGGGCAACAGAGTGAGACTCTGTTTAAAAATAATAATAATAATAATAAATAAAATATGTTGAAGGAAAGAAAGCAAGAACTGTATCTAAAGCAAACTCAAATTATCCTGAACAATTATAAACTTTGGAAATTTTTACCAAGTATAATACACATGTATGCTGACTTTTTTGATGAAATTTTTTAGTAGCTTTTTTTTTCTTATGGCAGAGACATTTGAAAACTGTTAGACTCAATCTGCAGAAACAAAGACATGAACAGCACTTAATTATGAAATGGAATTTCGTAAATCTCTGTCAAACTTATATTTAAGACATTTCTTATTCACTTTTATATTTGTTGCTTCATGTGAAGAAAACATTTTGAAAGTAAATTAATTAAAACAAATTCTCTACTCTCAGAAAAAATAGATTGATAAATCTGGCTAATCTGCCTACTGAACACGAATATTTAAAGAAGAGAAATTTTAGATTTAGACAACATCATTAAAAAATATGCAGTATTTACAGTTAAAAATAGAAACTGAAATATTATTGATTACTGTGACAGAGCAACATGAAGGTATACCTTTTTGCCTTTGTATAAATAAAATGTTAATATAATTTTTAAAATCAATACATTTTTTATTTCTTGTATTATATGTAGTTTTAAAAAATTATTTGTGTTTTCAAACTGGTATACCAGCACAAGTTCAGCTAAAGAAAACGTTTACTGCCTATATTTCTTTTCTAGTTGCTGTTATTATTTCATGATTATTTCTGAGAATAATTTTTTATACACATGAAAGGAACGTTAAAAAATGATCTACCCCAGTATCCAACATGCTAACTATGCCAGTAGCTAAAACTAAGGGTTATTTCTGTAAATATTCTTGGATGGTTATGGGAAATAGCTTCTTATTTCTTTGTGTCCACCAAAGATCTAAGTACAGCAGTTGATAATATATACTTGTTGAATGAAAGGACAGATGATGAACGAATAATAAACAAATGCCTAAATGTGTCATGCTTGGTCTGCTAGTGTTACTGGAAATCTACATTTTTTTTACTGTGAGCCAAGAAACCTAAAAATAAATTGACTGCTAGTTAAATCCACAAAACTACTCCATTAGGTGTATGCTAAAGATGAGAATGACTAAATAAATAAATTGCGGAATGCTTAAGCCTTGGTCCCCTAAACATAATCTGTGAATATGTTTTGTTATTTTAGGCCTGGTTTGAACTTTTATTTCATCTGTAAAATGGGAAGAATAATAATAGAGCTATATATAGTTGAAGTGAGAATAAATAAAGTAATATATAGCAAGTGTTTAACAGCATGCTCAAAATATTCTAAGCATTTGATAAATGATAGCTGTTATTATCAAATAGGAAATTTAAATTTTTTTGGTAAAATTTCTTTGACCTAACATGGATCCATAAAGCCTTCAGTCTGAGGAGAAAATACTTATAGAGCAATATTTTATTCTTTTTATTAGTAATATTTTAAAAATTATTTTTAATTGACAAATCATAATTGCATATACTTATGGGGTACAAGGTGTTATTATGATATATGTACATAATGTGGAATGATTAAATTCATCTAATTAAGATAACCATCACCTCAAATACTTATTTTTTGGGCTGTGAGATTATTTGAACTTTGCTCTCAGAAATTTTGAAATATGCATAATTAACTAGAGTTACTACGCTATGCAGTAGGTCTCAAAGAAGTATTCCTTCTGTCTAACTGAAACTTTGTACCCTTTGACCAACATTTTTCCAGTACCCCACTCCACCCAACATTTTATTCTTAAAATTTTTGAGGAACAAAGATTTGATGAGTGCAGTTTTTGACAAAATTAAGTGAAAGCCAGAAAATGATAAAAATTGAAGGATTAAAAACCACAGTGGATAAAAGGAGCAAAATATCCTATGAGATGCATATTTGTAGTTTCCTTCCTGTGAAGTTTATGTCAGGACCATTAGATAAAATCTATTCAGAACTTAGCACTGGGAACCACAATTCACTGACCCTGGAGGCACCACGCAGTGTTTGACAGCAATAAGCCTCCTATCAATGACAATGTCTTCTTGCTCTCCTAAATGACACCAGAGAAAGTAGACGAGTAACAATTAATTTAAATCTTTGATTTCCTTCATATTTCTCATGTTATCCTAGGGAAGGGCTTTGCTACTGCATCATATATGTATAGTCATGTGCTAGCTATATAACAACATTTCAGTCAACAATGGATGGCATATGCAATGACAGTGATCCCATAATATTAAAATGGAACTGAAAAAATCCTATTGCCTAGTGACATCATAGCTGTCATATGTCATAGCACAATGCATTATTCATGTGTTTGTGGTGATGCTGGTGTAAACAAATCTGCACTGCCAGTTGTATAAAGGTAGAGCACATTTAATTATGTACAATATGTAATACTTGATAATAAATGACTATATATATTACTGGTTTATGTATTATTATGCTATACTTTTCATTGTTATTTTAGAGAGTATTCTTTCTACTTATAATTTTAGTAAGTCAACTGCAAAGCAGCCTTTCGGAAATCCTTCAGGAGGTATTTCAAAAGAATGCATTGTTAACAAAGGAGATGACAGTTCCATGTGTGGTATTTCCTCTGAAGAACTTCCAGGGAGACAAGATATGAAAGAGGAAGACAGTGATACTATCCTAAACTTGTGTGCCCCTAGGTTAATTTGTGTGTTTGTATCTTTGTTTTTACACAAAATACTTAAAAATTTAAAACAAAACAAAACAAAAAACTGAATTTTAAAGACAGAGAGCATCTTATAGAATAAAGATAAGAAAATATTTTTGTACAGCAGTACAATGTGTTTGTACTAAGCATTACTACAAAAGAATCAAAAACTGTTTAAAAATTTTAAAGTTTATAAAATAAAAAAATTACAGTAAGCAGAAGTTAATTTTTGTATTGAAGAAAAAAACATTTAAAAACAAATTTAATATAGCCTAAGTGTACAGGGTTAATAAAGTGTACAGTAGTGTAAAGTAATGTCCTAGGCCCTCTCTCACCACTCCTTTCAACATAGTATTGGAAGTTCTGGCCAGGGCAGTCAGGCAAGAGAAAGAAATAAAGTATATTCAGATAGGAAGAGAGGAAGTCAAATTGTTTCTGTTTGCAGATGACATGATTGTATATGTAGAAAACCCTATCATCTCAGACTAAAATTTCCTTAAGTTGATAAGCAACTTCAGCAAAGCCTTAGGATACAAATTCAGTGTGCAAAAATCACAAGCATTCCTGTACACCAACACTAGACAAGCAGAGAGCCAAATCATGAGTGAACTCCTATTCACAATTGCTACAAGGAAAATAAAACACCTAGGAATACAACTTAAAAGGGACATGAAGGACCTCTTCAAGAAGAACTAAAACCACTGCTCAAGGAAATAAGAGGAGACAAACAAATGGAAAAAAATTCCATGCTCCTGGATAGGAAGAATCAATATCATGAAAATAGCCATACTGCCCTAATAATTTATAGACTCAATGCTACACCCATCAAGCTACCACTGACTTTCTTCGCAGAATTAGACAAAAATGCTTTAAATTTTATATGGAACCAAAAAAGAGCCCTATAGCCAAGGTAATCCTAAGTAAAAAGAACAAAGCTGAAGTCATCACACTACCTGACTTCAGACTATACTACAAGGCTAGAGTAACAAAAACAGCATGGTACTGGTACCAAAACAGATATATAGACAAATGGAACAGAACAGAAACCTCAGAAATAACACCATACAGCTGCAACCAACTGATCTTCAACAAACCTGACAAAAACAAGCAGTGGGGAAAGGATTTCCTATTTAATAAGTGTTGGGAGAACTGGCTGGCCATAAGCAGAAAACAGAAACTGGACCCTTCCTCACACCTTATACAAAAACTAACTCAAGGTAGATTAAAGACTTAAATGTAAAACCCAAAGCCACAAAAACCTAGAAGAAAACCTAGGCAATACCATTCAGGACATAGGCATGGGCAAAGACTCCATGACTAAAACATCAAAAACAATTGCAACAAAAGCCAGAATTGACAAACGGGATGTAATTAAACTAAAGAGCTTCTGCACAGTAAAAGAAACTATTATCAGAGTGAATAGGCAACCTACAGAATGGGAGAACATTTTCCCAATCTACCCATATGACAAAGGTCTACTATCTAGAATCTACAAGGAACTTAAACAAATTTACAAGAAAAATAAAACAGCTCCAACAAAAAGTGGGTAAAGGATATGAACAGACACTTCTCAAAAACGGACTTAGCTTATTTTTACAAATACAGATACATGCAGTGGTGTGCCGATAAACTGGATCTATGAAAAGATATTGTAAAAGCTCTGATTTGTAGCATTTACCAATTTCCATCCTGTAAATATTTCCATCATGGTCAATTTCAAGCTGTGATTTGTTGTCATCTGTCACTGGTTTTGGAGTTGGGAAGAGAAGAACACAGTGAAATCTCAAAAGCTGGCAGGAGCTGGCTCCAGCACACCACCAGAAAGCTTACCAGAGATCATTATACCCTGACCCCTCAAGTCACAAGGAAGGAAACTGGGACCAAAGCAAAAGCTAATACTCACATGTCCTCCCCCTCCAGCTATCGGTAATTAATTTAGTGACTTACTATAAAATACCTCAGAGGTGGGTGGTGCAATCAGTCAGAAAGAGGAGGCAGTGGTAAGAAGCAGGCAGTCAATATAAAGAGTCCCTGGGAGATGAGATAAAGCTAACATAAGTTGATAGAAGCAAAACAGATCAATGAAAAGAGGAATGCTATTCCTACCCACAGGTATTACTCTGTAATCCAAACAGGTTGAGACTTTTATCAACAATCATTTTAAAAATCATTGTGCATTAGACAGGAGAGATATCTGTAGCTTCTTAAAATCTGCAGCAATTCAAGTTTTATTTATATTTTTCAGTCAATGGGAAAGTCACTGAGTAACTTCCTAATGGTCCCCTCAGATACTAATACAGAAATGTTCGGTTCAGAAATTCACCTCCCTAGGACACTTAATGTATGAGGAAGAGTGTCTTCTGTATTAGCCACAATAATAAAGAAAAATCATCAGATTTTTTTCTCTTCATTTTCTCACTTTCTCTTCAGATTCAATGTGTAGTTTATATATTCTTTTAAATGTAGTGATTCTTTTTTTTTGGATTTGAACTAAACAGCAGTAATTGACTTTATCCTCTAAATTTAAATCTCCAAAGTTAATTACATTAGCATTGCATATGTCAACTTTTTGTCTGTGTAAAAACAGGCATGGAATGGGAAGTTCAAATAGTATTATAATTATATATCTAAAAATAAGAATGAGTAGTAGAGTAACTCAATAGTATTTGCAGTTGTAGAATATAATCAGATTTTTAATGTTTTGGATTTTGAAAACAAATTAGACATTTATACAGTTGTTCAAATACTATTTAAACCTTAATTATTGCAGTCTTAATTGAATAATTTTCGGGGGATACGGATAGTGAAATAGAATCTAAAAGAAGAATTGAAAAGGCTTATCTAAGATGGCATTTTTTTTTGTAGTGTATTCTAACACCTGACTGCTTGCCAGCTTCAACTCATTATGTAGATCATGTTGACTTACTGTACCAAAGAACTTGTTGCCAGGCTCTTACAAAACCAAGGATAATAAACCTGAATTTTTAATTTTTCTAAAGCTTCAGGGGAGGTTAGATTGAGACAAATCAGAGGACACTGAACACCAGAGTAGATGAACACCAGATGCTCAGTTTTCATGTTTCTAGCTACAAATCAATTGTATAGAGAACATTTAAAAATTTGGTTTTATAAATTGAGACAGACTTTCTCCATTGACTACTCTTCATATATAAGTTAAACAATCTGGCTGTAAACTGTGAACACTTTCATAGTTTGTAATGCATGCTTTAATTTTATTTTCAGACATAGATTTACAGTTCAGAAAGGCTTTAGTTCTATTATATTTCTCTGACTAGTGAAAAACAATTACCATCATGCATCATTTAATGACGGGAAGACGTTTTGAGAAATGTGTTATTAAGTGATTTGGTTGTGTGAACATCATAGGGTACACTTACCCAAACCTAGATGGTGTAGCCTACAACACACCTAGGCTATATGAAACAGCACATTTCTCCTAGGCTACAAACCTGCACACTGCATTGCTATACTGAATACTGTAGGCAATTACAACACGATGATAATAATTTGTGTCTCTAAACATTTCTCAACGTGGAAAATACACAGTAAAATACAGTGTTATAATCTTGTGGGACCATTGTAGTATATGTGGTAGGTTATTGACTTAAATGACTTTATGTGCTGCGTAACTATACATAAAATCCAGGCACCACATAAAGAAACCATCCTCAAGTAAAGTGAATATGCTGTCTCCCAAGGTTAGCCTCATACATGCCTGACCCCTTAAACAATAATACAAGATGGCAAGAGAGAAGGCATCACAAACTAGTAGGTGACTCTTTGGTAATAAGTGATACTAAAGGAATGCTATGGATTTACTGAAATGAAGGATCAGTGACACTGAATGGAAGAGTCAAGGAAGGCTTTGTAAACAAGGCAGAAAATGATTTTCACCATGAAGTAGGATGGGAGTTAGATATATTTTAGGTAAGGAGAATAGCATGGGGATATGCTTAATCTATATTTGCACTCTTATTTCTGAATACAAGGATATGAAAAACTGGCTGTAAAGTGAATTGTTAGAAAAAACTTAGATTGCAGTTGTCAGGTGAGATAAACAATTGGTCTTCTATTCTCCTTTTTGATGTGGAAGGGTCCTTCTGGGATGTCATTTTTAGAGCCAAAGAATGAGACCTCTCTCTTAGAAGTTGGCCTATGGAATATAAAGAATTTCGTATGGTGATTTCACCTCTGCTCTTCTCTGCTCTTTGAATAATAGGCAAAGGATATCCAAGAGAAAAAAAGGGAGAGTTGTCAAGTTTGGGGCTTGGATGATTTACTAGGAGCATTTCCAAAGCATGTATTTCTTCTTATAAGATACAGCTTTTACAAAATTTTGTTCCTATTGACATAAGTTATACCCCAGATTAAGCTGACCTTTTATTTTCTTAAGTGGAGGAAGCCTCCAAGGATATACAGATTTTTTAATGAATCAGAACTTTTATGAATCAGAGCTAGGGACTTATAACAAAAAGAGAACACCGATGAAATAATAAAAACTCCTTTCTGGTAGGAGTCATTAATGTTTGGTAACTTGCAGATGAGAGACGCTCTGACATTTTGGCAAAAGTGATATTCTCTACTAAACTTTATGAGAGAAATCTCTGTGACAGGTTTACAGCAGGAAATCAAGATAGTATCTGTCATTATTCAGCCCAGCAAGTGGTCCTTCTCTTGCCCCAACCTGCTTTGGCCTCAATTTCTTAATACTTTCCCCAATCTCTCCTTCCTCCCACTCTATGGAGCTCAAAATATTTAATTCTACTTTCTCTTTGTGCCTTAAGAGAGTGGCTCCTTTGAATGAAAACACAGTTATGCTTGATTCCTTAGTTACTTAACTGGAAAGCTCCCCTGAGAGTGGCTCCTAAGAGTCTTCTGGAGGGCTAATTAGGGTTGCAGCAACAAAGGAGATATTGAGAGGCTCCTTTGGGTAAAGATGTAAGAAGGAGGGTGAAAACAAACACATGTGTTCTAAAAACTCTTTCTGGGGCCATATGCAAAGGCAAATTATCTTGGAGAATTAGCCATAAAAGGTTTGTCTTGAAATTATTATAATATAGATGGAGCAAATGTTTCTCATTTTACAGAAGTGTGTTCTAATGTGTGAAAGTATATTGCCACCTTATCAGAGAGATTGCTAGCTTGAGACACTTGGGAAAAGATAAAATAAAAATTTAATTTAGTTTACTCAGAATCTGCCCTGTGTCAAGTACACATAACCTTCATTTATCATGGGAAAAGGAAAAATAGCCTGGTAGAAATTTGTTCAGTCATATGAGCAAAGAATTTAGTGAAGAAAAACAATCAAATAGATATTAAATGTTTAATTAAGATTAGAAAAAGTCTTAATGCTTGCCATTACAGGAGACTGATTAAATTGATTATAGTATAATCAAACTATGAAACATAGGTAGCTATTGAATGAAGTAGATTTCTACCTTAATCTGGAAATACTCCCCAAACATGTTAGTATTGAAAAAGTAAGATGTAAACTCTATACTAGAATGGTTTGACTTCAAAAATAGAAGTGAGACTCTATACATTTAGATACATTTGTAAATATTTGTGTAAATTGAACATTGAGAAAGTTGTAAAAGGATACACATCATAGTATTACAACTGATAAGCTTAGATGGATGATATTGATAAAAGGCATAAGAAGACTAACTTCTAAATTTATATACTAATGAATACTGTTTCAAAACTTCTTCCAATAAGCATGTATTGATTTCATTATTTAAAATGCATAAAATTGAAGGCATATCAGGAGTTTCCAGGGATTAGAAGTAGATGGGGCAGGATTTAACTAAAAGGGGCCACATAAGGGAAAATTTTTTAGCTGATGGAACTGTTCTGTATTCTATTTTAATGGTGAGTAATGACAAATGAATCTATGCACGTGTCAAAATTCATAGAATTTTATACCAAAAAAACACATTCTTTCGTAGCATATAAATTTAAAAGAAAGTATACTAGTGAATAAAAAACAATAGGTTTTTAAAAAATACTAAGAAATGAGTAATAAAAATAGTCCTCCAAAATCTTCTAATTATAGGCTAAACTGAGACAAAAAAATTTAAAGAGAAAACTGGTCGTAATTTTGAAAACTTTAGGGTATTTTCCAATTTCAGCTCATTTCACCCTTGGCAGTCAACAAAATGTCATTTATTAGGATAGGTCAATAGTTCTGCTTTATAATTAACCCAAACTGAAGTTTAGGGGAATTTGGTAGTTTAACAATAACTACATACCTAAAAGAACTTCATGTTGAAATTCAAATCCATGTAACCAGACTACACGTTCTGTACATGTATTCTGGAACTTAAAGTAAATTTAAAAAAAAGGAAATTAAGATTTCTAAAAGTCAAGTTTCTGCAGGATTCAAGCCATTTGTATGAATTAATTATAATAAGGCAATAATGAAAAAACCAATTAGATTTAAGATAGCAGTATGCTCCTACACTGTAAGAGTAACCAAACAGACCTTATATATACATAGTCACTTGTGGTTGGTACTCAGCCAAACATCCCCGGAGGCTCAGTGGACATAGTGTTCTTTAATTATCAAAATCACCTCAGTTTATAATTCAATTGAGGATGCTGAAACTAAGGTCATATATTTTTATAAGGAATCTTAATTCAGCTATACAAAAGAACATGACCTATACTCTTGTAAAAGAGCTTTTAATAAAATAGTAGAGGATAAAGAGTCAATGGTAAATGATTTAATGTGGAGTTATCATATTTAAAAAGTATAATAAGTTTAAAATACATTTAGTAACCCTATATTCACATCTATGACAATGTTGAACTGTGGGTTTTCATGTCAGTGAGGTCAAGTGGCATAGGAGGTCAGTAGCTGCATATTTAAGGTTGACAGTTTGCATTGTAATTCATGGATATGGCTGTTTCCAGTATGAATATTAAATATTTGTCTGCCTTTTAAGTGATCATAATTTAGGACTGCACATTTTAAATAAAAACTGTTTTACAAGAGTAGAATAAGAATTTCCTTACTTCATCCAACTCAAACTTTTTTTATTTCTTACATTTTCTCTTTTTGTCATTTTTTTTTCAGTGTCCAATGACGTCTTTCATTTCTTGCCTCATCTGTCTAAACCATGTTCATCTGTTCTCAGCACAGCTGAAATACCATATATTTCATGTAAACATCTTTAGAAATAATTCTTTTTATTTTCTGAAATATTACTATATTTAGAATATAATAGTCTTACTTTTATGCAAGTTAATTTCATCTCCCCAAATAAATTGTATTGTAAGTGCAGAGACTGTTTCAAGCTTCTTTTACATTTTTCTAGCATCCATCCATTTAATCAAGTAGGTATTGATTTTTCTATATGAAGACCCATGATATCTGGTGAGGGAGGCACACAGATGACTGAAAACTTGTCCCTGATCTTTAAGAACTTATCCAGTAAAAGAGATAAGAAACTGTATATGTGACTCCAGTACTAAATGTTATGTGACATAGTATAATAGAAAACAATCAAAAAGACACTGTAGTGTTGCTGTAAGAGGTAGAGGACATTTCTTCTAATGGATCTTTGAAATATTCAGTGAAGCTCTTCTCCTTATCTGTTTTCTTATCCCAGAATTTTTTTTATGTCTGACATTAACACTAGTAATTCTTAAAATCATATATAACGTTTTTCTGGGTAAGGTTTATTGAAAAATACCATTTTAAAATTATGATTTACACATTTCTTTTTCCTGCATTGTAATGTCTCTGAAATCATGTGTCATATAAATGGTGTTTTACAATCACTTTTTGGGATATGGTAGTCATGACATATAGGAAGGAACAATATGAAATTGTCAATATTCAACTGTTTTTGACTTACAAAAACAGCAATATTATATAACAATAGCCAGCCCCTTTGTAAATTTTGTTATTCCTGTTCATCTTGCCATCACCTCAGTTATGTTAGGTGCATTATTGTTACCACATATTCTGAGTTTGCTGCCTCTTAAAATGTCCTAAAAATATACTAGATATAGAATTGAAATGAAAAGTAATAGTGCATGCAGAAGGGCATGGAAACAGAGAAGGGAGACCTATATTTGACATTGAAATGAATATTTCCTATGAGATAAATGACCTCAATTATCTATTTCTTGCACAGCAATAACCAAGATTTGAAGAAGCCTTAAAAGGGAAATACCCACAGGTAGATAAAGCTCTGCTATGTTGTTCCTTAGATGCGTGAACAAACACTGCTTTTCACTTCCTAGTCAATACAACCAGAGATAAACCAGTTGCAAAATCACCTAGAAATGAAGGAATAAATGTCTAAGTGATAAGAAGCTGACATGACCACCAGTATCATGAAAAAGTATTGTAAAAGTGTTTGTTCTGTCTTTGATAGGCATTTGGGTTGGTTCCAAGTCTTTGCTATTGTAAATAGTGCTGCAATAAACATACCTGTGCATGTGTCTTTATAGTAGAATGATTTATAATCCTTTGGGTATATATCTGGTAATGGGATTGCTGGGTCAAATGGCATTTCTGGTTTTAGATCCTTGAGGAAATGCCACACCATCTTCCACAATGGTTGAGCTAATTTACACTACCACCAACAGTGTAAAAGCCTTCCTATTTCTCCACAGCTTCTCCAGTATCTATTGTTTCCTGATATTTTAATAATTACCATTCAGAAGATGTGGCACATCTATACCATGGACTACCATGCAGCCATAAAAAAGAGTGAGATCATGTCCTTTGCAGGGACATGAATGAAGTTGGAAGCCATCAGTCTCAGGGAACTAGCACAGGAATAGAATACCAAACATCAGTGTTCTCACTCATAAGTGGGAGTTGAACAATGAGAACACATGGATATGGGGAAGGGAACAACACACACTGGGGCCTGTTGGGGCATGGGGGAAAGAGGATGGCGAGCATTAGGACAAATACCTAATGTACGTGGGGCTTAAAACCTAGATGACAGGTTGATAGGTGTAGCAAACCACCATGGCTCATGTATACCTATGTAACAAACCTGCACATTCTGCACATGTATCCCGGAACCTAAAGTAAAATTTAAAAATACTTTTTAAGGAGTTTGTTCTGGCTTAAATTATATTTTTGTTTTTCTTAGTGGTATAAAGTTAATAGCATATCTTACAATGATGATATTTTAGATACAGTGCAATAGAGTAATTCAGATGCTTGCTCTTTTGAAAAACTTAAAGCTTTTCATTTAAATTATGCTGTAAAAAAACAGACTTCAAATGACTGCAAACTTTTGGAGCATACTCAGCCAGCACTTTTTTTTCTAACATTTTTTTTAATTGAAAGATAAAATTGTATTACTTACTAGGTAAAACATAATATTTTGAAGTATATACATATTGTGGAATGAAAAAAATCTACCTAATTAGCATATGCATTAGCTCACATAGTTATCCTTTTGTGGTGAGAACACATTAATTACATCAACTATTGTAGCATTTTTAAAAGAATACAATATATTGTTGACTATAGTTACCATGCTGTAACATAGATCTCTTGAACTTCCTCTTGCTCCCTAACTGATATTCTGTGTCCTTTGACCAACACCTCTCCAACAACTTCTCCTCCTCCCAGTACCCCAGCATCTGGTAACCACTATCTTCTCTCTACTTCTTTTTTAGATTCCATATATATGTGAATTCATGCAATATTTACCTTTCTGTGCTTGACTTACCTTACTTAACCTTGTGTCCTCTAGGTTCAACTATATTTTTGCAACTGATAGAATTTTCTTCTTTTTTATGGCTGAATAGCATTTTGTTGTGTGTATATAACACATTTTCTTCATTCATTCATCCATTGATAAACATTTAGATTGATCTGATACCTTGGCTGTTGTGAATAATGTTGCAATGAACATAGGAGTGCAGCTATTTTTCAGCATATTGGTTTTATTTTCTTTGGATATATATAACTAATAGAAAGATTACTGGATCATATGGTAGTTATATTTTAAATGTTTTGAAGACGTCTATACTATTTTCCATAATGGCTGTACTAATTTAAATTCTCACCAACAGTGCAAAGTTTCCTTTACATCCTTGCCAACAATTACTATCTGTATTAGTCAGGGTTTTCTAGAGGGACAGAAATAATAGGACAGATGTACAGATGAAAGGAAGTTTATTAAGGAGCATTGACTCATGATCACAAGGTGAAATCCCCCAACGGGCCCTCTGCAAGTTGAGGAGTAAGAAAAAGCCAGTCTGAGTCCCAAAACCTCAAAAGTAGGGAAGCTGACAGTGCAGCCTTCAGTCTGCAGCCAAAGGATCGAGAGCCCCTGGCAAACCACAGGGGTATGTCCAAGAGTCCAAGAGCTGAAGAACTTAGAGTCCAATGTTTGAGGGCAGGAAGCATCCAGCAGGGGAGAAAAAGGTGGAGGCCAGAAGACTCTGCCAGTCTAGTTTTTCCACGTTCCTCTGCCTGCTTTTATCCTAGCTACACTAGCAGCTGATTAGATGGTGCCCACCCAGATCAAGGGTAGGTCTGCCTCTCCCAGTCCACTGACTTAACTGTTAATTTCCTTTGGCAACATCCTCATAGACACACCCAGGAAAAATACTTTCATCCTTCGAGTTGACAGTATCAACCATCACAATTTACTGTATTGGTCCATTTTCATATTGCTAGGAAGAAATACTCAAGACTGGGTAATTTATAAAGAAAAAGAGGTTAAATGGAACCAGTTTCACATGGCTGGGGAGGCCTCAACATCATGGTGGAAGGCAAAGGAGGAGCAAAGGCACGTCTTACGTGGCGGCAGGCAAGAGAGCATGTGCAGGGGAACTGCCCTTTATAAAACCACTAGACCTCATGAGACTTACTATCACAAGAACAGCATAGGAAAAACCCACCCCCGTGATTCAATTACCTCCCACCAGGTCTCTCCCACAACATGTGGGGATTATGGGAACTACAATTCAAGATGAGATTTGGAGGAGGAAAACATCCAAAGCATATCAGTCATTAACATTTTACTATGAAAGTATTGGCTGTGTTTCTTTAGTGGGATCAGGTTCAGGGCAGCGTAGATGTACTGGTAAGAACCAAGAGCTGAAAGGTTACCAAAAGTTTGTAAAGAGAGAGAGAGAGATCCTTGCCATGGTCTGAATGTTTGTGTCCCTGCAAAATTCTTGTGTTGAAATACTAAACTCAAAGGTGATAGCATTAGGAGATGGAGCCTTTTGGAAGGTGAATAGGTCATGGAGGTGGAGCCCTCATGAACGGTATCAGTGGCCTTATAAAAGAGACCCCAGAGAAATCTCTTGTCCCTTCCACCATGTGAGGACAGAGTCAAAAGGTGCCATCTACAAACCAGGGAACAGACCTTCCTCAGATGCTTGAATCTGTTGACACCTTGATCTTGAACTTCCCAGCCTCCAGGACTGTAAGGCATACATTTCTATTGTTTATAAGCTACTTAGTTCATGCTATTTTGTTTATATAGACTCTAGTCTATAGTCTCATAGACTAAGACATTTTCTAAATTCACTTCTTTGCCTGGAGTACTCCCTGCCAACACAGACATACAACTGTAAAACATAAGCATGCCATACTGCAAAATCTATTAGAGAGGTAAATCTAATACTATTCTACTGCAATAATGTTTTCTGATCCCTTCATGTATGCTAGACTCTTTGCTTGGGTTCCCTTACACTTCTCATTGATAAATCTATGAGGGAAGTAATATCATTGTGCCCATTTTTCACAGACTCCCAACCTCTCCATCCTGCTGTCTCGGGGATTTGAAAATCATGATTCTGGTGGGGCACGGTGGCTCACACCTGTAATCCCAGCACTTTGGGAGGCCGAGGTGGGTGGATCATGAGGTCAGGAGTTCAAGACCAGCCTGGCCAATATGGTGAAACCTTGTCTCTAATAAAAATACAAAAAATAGCCAGGCATAGTGGTGTGTGCCTGTAGTCTCAGCTACTTGGGAGGCTGAGGCAGAAAAATCACTTGAACATGGGAGGCAGAAGTTGCAGTGAGTTGAGATGACACCACTGAACTCCAGTCTGGGTGACAGAGTGAAACTGTCTCAAAAAAAGAAAAAAAAATCATGATTCTGCATGTGCCATTCCCTTTCCCTACATTGTTTCTTTTTGTTCCATGAGTATTTTGAATTTGTTCTCCATGATTCATCTTCAATATCACTACTTCCATGAAGCCTTCCCAGGTTCTCCTTTCCAAACATCTGGGAATCGCTCTGAGCTTCCATATTACATCAATTTCCTTTCACATGCAGATCCTGGTCATGTACTGTGATGTCACACATGCACTGTGACACTCAGTACCCGGATCCAGGCAGTGTGTTCCTTCATGCCAGGAAATGTGTCCAGTTCAGAATCTAATTCAGTCTATTCTTTGGACACTAATTCATTCAGCTAAACTCTACCTACATAAAGGTTGGAGTCCTAGTTGCTCTTGTTCAGTTGAACAAACACTCCCTGATGTGTGACCCACCAGAGAGTTTCAGAGGAAAAGGTTGGCTTTTTGTTCTTAATTGATTGGTGCACATATGGGGTCTGCTTGCCCTGCTGCTGGAATCTTGTCACAGAGGGGGCTGGAGTTGAGAGGAGTCACTGGGATTGTTCCATTAGAAGCTCCCAGCACCCCATCCTTCACCTCTCTCTTCCCCAATTAAGGGCCCTTGTGATTACATTTGCCCACACATATAATCCAGGATAATCTACCCATTTTAAGGTAAAACAAGTGGCAACCTTAATTCATCTGCAGATTTAATTCCCTATACCTCGTTACATAATGCATGCATGGGTTTCCAGGGATTAGGACATGGGCATCCTTAAGGGGCCTTATCTTGCTAACAATATCAGTAGCACGTGCACTCCCACCCCAAGTCACGACCAGATATATTTCCAGACATTGTCAAATGTCCCCTGGGGAGAGGGCAAAATCCACCTTAGCAGAGAACCACTGATTTAGAGAATTTCTAAGCATTGTAAGGTCTTGCTTCCAATTATTGTGCTTTCTAGTGAATTAATAAGAATTGTGGCTGGACTGGGTGGCTCACATCTATAATCCTAGCATTTTGGGAGACTGAGGCAGGACAATCACTTGAGACCAGCATTCAAGACCAGGCTGAGCAACATAGTGAAACCCACATCTCTATCAAAAAACAAAAAAACCAGGCAGGGTGTCATGCACCCATAGTCCCAGCTACTCGGGAGGCTGGGGAGGGCAGGTTGAGTCTAGTAGGTCGAGGCTGCAGTGAGCCAAGATCACACCACTGCACTCCAGCCCGAACTACAGAGTGAAACCTCATCTCAAAAAAAAAAAAAGGAATTGCAAAGAGTCTGGAAGTGAAGTGAATTACACCAAATGCCCGAATGGTACCAAATGACTTAGTCTGAGACTCCATTTCCTCATCTGTACCAAGAGAAAAATAAAAACTGTGTACTTCTAGGGTTATAGAGAATATTGAAGGAGGAAATGTATGGAAATGGCTCTTAGTTCCTGAGAAACAAAGATGCTTAATTATTCTGAGAAAAGTTGTCTTGAACAGAGACACAGTATTAATACTAACTAACCTTAGGTTTTCCCCAACTCAGAGCCCAACACGAGGGTTGGGGAAGCAGTCCCCAGGAGTTGGAGCAGAAGGCTGGGGTGTGGTGAGATAAGGAAGGAGAGAAAGCCGATTCGCAGGTGCATTATTCAGCTGGGTTCCACCTGGGCACGCTGGGGGAAATCACATAGCACCTGCCCCAAATATTTCCACCCAAGACAAGGGACAGAGGCATGGAGAGTCAGTGATTAACCTACTCTATGTGATGCCTCCATTCAAATCCCAGCTTCACCATTGGCTAGTCGTGTCACCTGAAGTCATATTACCTCTTTCTGCATCAACCTCCTCATCAATGGGGATGTTGATGGCACCAATTTAATAAGGTAGTTGCAAGGAAGAGATGAAATCACATATATAAAGTGCTTAGCAGGCTGGGCACGGTGGCTTATTCCTTTTATCCCACACTTTGAGAAGCCGAGGTGTAAGGGACTGCTTGCACCCAGGAGTTTGAGACCAGCCTGAGCAACAGAGCATGACCCTATATCTCCAAAACAAACACAAAAATGTAACCAGCCATGGTGGCATGCACCCATAGTCCCAGCCACTCAGGAGGCTGAGACAGGAAGATTGTTAGAGGCCAGGTATTCAGGGCTACGGTGAGCTATGATCACACCACTGCCCCAGCCTGGGCAACAGAGCTCACTGAAAAATTAAAAAGCGCTTAGCAGTAAGTGTTTCATTCAAGGAAGTTCATAATATGGGAACAGTGCAAATATGAATATCAGGCCCTACTGCCTGGGGAAGGGCTACTACTCCACTTGCTCTGCCTTTTGGAAATGCTGGAAAATGGACCTCAGTGACTTTATCTGTAAGATGGAAAAATGGTAGAACCTGCCTGAGGGTTAGAGTGAGGAATAAGTGAGACAAAGCACTTAAATGCTCAAAGGGCATCTAGCATAAAGGTGCTTAGGCTTGGCACTGCTATAACTCACCCTTTGTGTTAGTTGCATTAGGAAGCAGCTTCAGAGAGTAAACACACTGGGCCTGAGTTGTGTGTCAGCTCAGAATGAGCTGGGGTCAGAAAAGTCTCCATGCTGGACTCTGATGTGATGGGGATGTGTCCCAGGGAATCCAGCATGGAGCCCAGAGTGTTGTCCCATCTCACATCTCTAGGGGAAGCTAGAAACCCAAGAGGGACCTACCATAGGGCTCCAGCTCTGTCAAAAGAGATGTGGGGGACCCATTGTGGTACCTCTGTCATTAGAAGACCTGAATTCCAAGGGCCAGGTGTGGTGGCTGATGCCTGTAATCCCAGCACTTTGGGAAGCCCAGGATGGTGAATCAGCTGAGGTCAGGAGTTTGAGACCAGCCTGGCCAACATGGTGAAACCCCGTCTCTACTAAAAATAGAAAAAATTAGTTGGGTGTGGTGGTGCATGCCTGTAATCCCAGGTACTTGGGAGGCTGAGGCAGGAGAATCGCTTGGACCCGGGAAGCGGATGTTGCAGTGAGCTGAGATCGCACTACTACACTCCATCCTGGGCAACAGAACGAGACTCCATCTTAACAACAGCAACAACAAAAAGCCAGGTGCGGTGTTTCACTCTTGTAATCCCAGCACTTTGGGAGGCCAAGGCAGATGGATTGCAAGTTCAGGATCTTGAGACCAGCCTGACCAACATAGTCAAACCCTGTTTCTACTAAAAATACAAAAAAAAAAAAAAAATGTCAGGTGTGGTGGCACACACCTGTAGTCCCAGCTACTCAGGAGGCTGAGGTGGGAGAATTGCTTGAACCTGGGAGGTGGAGGTTGCAGTGAGCCGAGACCACACCATTGCACTCCAGCCTGGGTGACAGAGGGAGACCCTGTCTCAAAAAAAAAAAAAAAAAAAAAAAAAACCTGAATTCCAGACCCTACTCTGCCCCACCCTCATTGTGAGACCTTGGATGACACCCCACTCCTCGCTGGGTCCTTGTGTTCCCAGCTGAGCAGATAGACTGTAGACTGCAGAACAGCCCAGGATTCTCTTTCTTGACCTCTGCTCACCTCTCCTTCCCTGGGTGCTCATGTGATCCTAGGTGATCTTGTGCATCGGGAGCCTCAGGGCTACCATGCCCTGGCAGGTTGCTTGTCCAGTGATTGTCACCTGGCTACCTAGACTTGACCACCTCCCTGTCCCATTGGGCACAGTGCTCTTCAGTCCTTTCCTCCAAGGCTCTGCCCACCGCTGCCCTGCGGCCAGCTCTGTGTCTCCTCCCTCTCAATTTCCTTTCTAACCTTTTCCCCACCCCTTGGCTGGTTCTGAACTCTGGGTAACAAGTGTCACCAGGGGACCAGCAGGGACATTATCAACCTCATCACCACTTTTATGATGAGTGAAATTTAACAGACCTCTCGTGTGGCCTAGGGAAGGTCATCCTCCCTTCTCCTTCCCCTTCCTCTTTGGTTGCTGCAAGGTAGGTGCATGAATGGTGTCTTCTTATTTTCTGATGTGTTGACATCTGGGGCTTCACTGATCCTGGAGAGAATGTTCTTCCCAGGGCTAGCTAATTTCTCGAGATAGTAAGGAATTCACCGGCAAGTGCACCTGTCATGTGTAAACCAACCAATCTGAAGCCCACACCCCAGCAACATTTTCTCCTGGGCGCTCACACTCAGGCCACTGTTCCCCTGCCTTAGTCACCCCAGGGCTGGGGAGCAGACAAGTAGGGACAGCTGCTATGTGCCCATGTTCCAGAATCTGCTGGAATTATCCCAATGTGCCAATCCTAAGCCTACTTACCCTTCCTTTCTTGTCTTCCTGCAAAAGCCACAGTAAAGGTTCCTGCCTGCGTTTTGCCCGCCTCCCCCATGACCTCCTGGCCAACTCTGGTGCTGCCCCATGTGGCCCTCCGTAGGTGATATGTCTCCTGTTTCTAGGGACATGTGAGGAGCCTTCTTCCTTCATAGCAATGATTTCCATGTCTGGGTATCTCACCATCCATGATTAAATCCTGGGTGCATTTTAAAGCACTAGGGTGAATCATGTTGCATTGGTGGTTCAGAATGGGATAGAATGTGTGCACATAGCATTTAATGACCTTGAGAAAGCCAATTCCACACTCATTAACTTACTCATTGTTTATTCCTATTCAACCCTTTAGGTTACCTGGAGAAGAAAGTCTCAGCTTGGTGCTGTTACGATTTTAACATGTCCGTGTAAATAGACAAACAACCCTAAAGACTTTAGTAGGAGAGGATCTGGTCAAAAATATTATCATTTTTATTACATTGATGATGATGGTTCCCTGCAAGTTAGAGCAAATCAATCTATCAGTTAGGGTTCCAACAGGATGACATGATGCAGTTAGGATGATCTACAAAAGCACTCATTGCAGGAGCATGGCAAGGTGGAAGGGGACCAGGAGGGAGGACACAGGATCCTGGGTAGCAAAAGTAAAATTGTTGCCACTATTAGGCCAGAAGGGGCCAGGGGGAGGAGCTACCAGAACCTGTAAGCAAAGGGAGATTTGCAGAGCAGGACAAGTTGAGAGAAGCAGGGATCTTCATGGTGAGCCCAAGACCATTTTCTAGGGAGTGAGCCACAGAAACTAAAAACCTGACCTAACTCTCCTTTGTCTAGGCCCCTGCTTCAGGTTGGCCAGACCAACCAGAAGTCAAGGATAAGAGGGTACATGGATGGTGCATACAGGTCAGCAGGACACAGAACAGGGTGGAGAGGAGATCTAGAGGGGTAGAGAATGGGAGAGGGGAGGGGAAAGAGAAGAGATCCTATAAAAGATCCTATACAGAAGCAGACAGACAGAAACCAAATTACTTCCCATGCCTGAACAGAAGACAGAGAATCCCTCCTCCTCCAAAACATATATTCTATAATATATATTAATATATAACATATCAGCTGGACGTGGTGGCTCACGTCTGTAATTCCAGCACTTTCAGAGGCCAAGGTGGGTGGATCACCTGAAGTCAGGAGTTCGAGACCAGCCTGGCCAACATGGTGAAACCCCGCCTCTACCAAAAATACAAAAAATTAGCTGCATGTGGTGGCACATGCCTGTAATCCCAGCTACTTAGGAGCCTAAGGCAAAACAATTGCTTGAACCCAGGAGGTGGAGGTTGCAGTGAACTGAGATCATGCCATTGGACTCCAGCCTGGGTGACAGAGTGAGACTTTCTTGAAAAAAGAAAACCGTATATATAAATCAACCATACATTGTAACTATATATTATAATATATAACATATACATATAAAATACACTCCTTAGAGAAGAAGAATTTGCATTATCTTTGAATTCTTACAAAGTTTTCATATTACATGAACCTTCTCCATTAGTTTACTTTGAACAACAAAGTATTACTTGGGGAAGATGCATTAGCCAAAAAGGTGTTTTCTACACTCTGGCTGCACAGTGGAGTCACTGGGAATGTTTTAAAAGCCCTGATGCCAGGCCCCACCCCCAGAAAACCTGACTGTAATTGGTCTGAGCAGGGCCTGGCATAAGGAGTTTTCAGCACTCCCTGATGATGTCAAGCCTGAGAACCCCCACCCAGAACAATCTCAATCTCTGTGAGTGTGCAATGCTCATGGAAGCCACCTGTAATCCCAGCTACTCCAGAGCCTAAGGCAAAACAATTGCTTGAACCCAGGAGGCAGAGGTTGCAGTGAGCCAAGATCATTGCCATTGGACTCCAACCTGGGTGACAGAGTGAGACTTTCTTGGAAAAAAAAAGTGTGTGTGTGTGTATATATATACACACACTTTAGGACAGCAATCATATTGGATTAGGGCCCACCCTAACAACCTCCTTTAGCTGAATTATGTAAATATATAATTGTAATTATATACTATAATACATATATATATATATAATATACACTCCTTAGAGAAGAAGAATTTGCATTATCTTTGAATTCCTACAAAGTTTTCATATTACACATATCTTGTAACTCCTTGTTAGCCTAAATCCCTAATTCAGACAAGGCGTTAGAAATTATTCGTAGTGGGGTAAGTTCACCATAGTGTGTGCTGGATGCCACAGTCAAGAAGCCTCTTAAAGATGATCACTTAATGGAATATATTACAGAACTGCATTGTAGAGAATAAAGATACCTCCAGGACAAACTACAAACTCGACCATCCTAATAGTAGGCAAAAATATTCCTGTGGCTTGCAATACAACTTCCAGTGTCACTATCTGTTATTGGCTAAATTGTACCCTGCAAAATTCATATGTTAAATTCCTAAGGTGAGCATGGTGGTGCATGCCTGCAGTCTCAGCAAGCAGGGAAGCTGGGGCAGAAGAATTGTTGAGCCTGGGAACTTGAGGCTGCAGCAAGCTATGACTGCACCACAGTGCTCAAGCCTGGGCAACACAATGAGACCCTGTCTCTAAAAATTGATTAATTAAATTCCTAACCCCAGTACCTCAGAATGGAATTGTATTTGGAGATAGGTTTTGTTTGTTTGTTTTTTAGACAGAGTTGCTCTTGTCACTCAGGCTGGAGTGCAATGGCACAGTCTCAGCTCACTGCAACCTCCACCTCCTGTGATCTGTGCAGTGATCTAAGTCAGTCACTCGACTTAGTCAGGTTCAAGTGATTCTTCTGCCTCAGCCTCCCAAGTAGCTGGGATTACAGGTACCTGCCACCATGCCCAGCTAATTTTTGTATTTTTAGTAGAGAGAGACTTTCACCATGTTGGCCAAGCTGGTCTCAAACTCCGGACCTCGTGATCCACCTGCCTTGGCCTCCCAAAGTGCAGGACTCACAGGCATGAGCCACCACACCTGGCCAGAGATAGGGTCTTTAAAGAGGTAATTCAGCTAAAGGAGGTTGTTAGGGTGGGCCCTAATCCAATATGATTGGTGTCCTAAAGAGATTACAACACAGACACACACACAGAGGGATGACCATGTGAAGACACAGGGAGGAGGCTATCAGCAAGCCGAGAGAGAGGCCCCAAAAGCAACCAACCCTGTTCACACCTTGATCTTGGACTTCCAGCCCCCAGAATGATGAGAGAAGCCATTTCTACGTAAGCTACCCAGTCTGTAGCACTTTGTTATAGAAGCTGGCGCAGACTCATACAATACTATACACAGGTTTTTAAAGTGCTGCATTTTAGACAACTTACTTGTTTTTAACACAGGACTACCAGCCACCAAGTCAAAGCTTTTTCTGTTATGATTGGAGAGTAAGAGACGGTTCTGGAGCCACGGGCTTGGTTTGGTCTCTTCCCTGTCTCACTTCCCTGCCCTTTTCCAAGAGCTTCCTGGGCTCATCTCCCAAATAAACTACTTTCACTGGGTTCATTGTCTCTGGGTTGGCTTCAAGGGGATTCCAACCTAAGATACCTCCCAAACTGAAGGTTTGTCTTTGAGCCCTCTGCTGATGCAGGCTGAGGTTGTTTTCATGTGTCTGATATGCTTGGCTGGGCTTCAATCCACCAAGGCAGCTAATATTAGGAGAAGAGGGCTTCCCAGGGTGCTTCCTGAGCTGCCCAGCATTGCAACCTTCCTCTGGAGCACACGGCAGCCCCTCTTCCTCCTGTCCCACCTCAAATAGGCAAAGTGCCTGCAGTTCTAGATATCACGGGGGGTCCAGGTCAGAGCTCCATGCAGGCTGTCAGCCTGAACACCCCCTCATCTCTCCAGCCTCAACATGCTACAATTTATGCAACAGATTCCTTTTCAAATTCCATTCAAAAGGGGGTGATGACTAGCCTGTAGAGAGTCTTATGTGGGCAGGAGGCAGCATGGCTAAACTAGGATATTCTCAGGATCCAGAAACCTGGAATCACTAAGTGACACATTTGAAACACACACACAACCTTCCCTAAATGTTGAGAACATAAGACCAAGTTATCACATTCTTAAAACCCTAGGAAGAAAGGAGTAAAACGAAATCTGTCTTCATCAGCTTGCCCATACTTGGGTGGTACCCAACCAGGATGCATTTCCTTTGGCTGCAAGATTGTTTTATGAGCTGCTTTTGGAAAAGAAATAGAATAAGGTTTTGAAAAATCATCAAACACTTCCAAGAAAACTCAAAATTCTGACCAGCATGGGAGGCGGTTTTCTCTTCCCTGGTCATGAGCTGCCTAGGAGCCCTGGGGGGTCCAGCCAGTTCCCTAGACAGGGCCAGCTGAGGCCAGGGCAGAGGAGGTCAGGCTCAAGGGTATGCCAGTGGACCACCCTGGACAGGGCAGCCCTGCAGGGCTCACAAGTTGCTCATTCTCTCCAAGACAGCTAGGCAGGTGGCTCAGAAGGAAAGGCAGAGACTGTGTGTATCTTGGCAGAGCCTGGGAGGAGGGTCCAGAAGATAGTCATATTATAAGAAGGGTATTTGCATCTCCCATCCTTGTGGAGAAGAAAGCCAGAGTGGGCTCTGAGGCAGCTGGAGCCTTTGGTGGACTGGAAATATAAAGAAGCCTTTGTGATATAACTCCCATGTGGTGTCAGAGCCACCTTGTGGGAGATGATTGAATTATGGGGGTGGGTTTTCCTGTGTTGTTCCAATGATAGCGAGTGGGTCTCATGAGATTGGATGGTTTTAAAAACAAGTATTGCCCTGCACAAGCTCTCTCTTTGCCTGCTGCCATCCATGTAAGATGTGACTTGCTCCTCCGTGCCTTCTGCCACGATTGTGAGGCCTCCCCAGCCACGGGGAATTGTGAGTCCAATTAAACCTCTATCTTTTGTAAATTGCCCAGTCTCAAGTATGTCTTTATCAGCAGCATGAAAACAGACTAATGAAGTGATCCAAGTCAGTCACTCTTTCTTTTTAGAGAGAGATTCTAGAATAGAAAGATGTAAATGTAGGAAGGCCAGAAATGACAGTCCTACTCTCTGGCAGCAGTTGGGAAGCAGAAAAGGGAGGGTGGATCCTCTGACTCAGCCACATGACCCATCAGCACAGAAGAACAAATCTTGAGTCAGAATCTCCCCATCTTCAAAACTAGGGCTCAGGTCAACAGCCACCAAACTACCATCTTCAGCTACCACTAGGAGGAAAATAAGGGAACGTCTGGAAGATACTTTAGCTTATCAGGTTATTGTGACATATTATTAGCAATAGACTTAGTAGAGGTGGTCACCTCTGGTCTGCAGGTAAAGATGATATAGGAGAATCCTATGGATTAGGTGGTTCAGCCCACCTTCCACCAATAGGATGATTTACCATCCTGGTTTGCCTGGGACTCTCCTGATTTTAACAGTTGCATCCTGGGAAACCCCTCTGTCCTGGGAAAAGCCATGTGGTTTGTTAGTCTTACTAACTATACACACACACACACACCGCTAGCTAACTCTGATCTTTTCAAGAATATTGCTTATTCAAGTGCAAACATTGGTCCCACACTCCTCTTGACCCTCCAGGCACAATGCGGAATCCCATGTAAGTGGTCCATAAATGCTGTAGATGTGGTTGACATCCCCCTCACTCCCCTCATCCCCTTTGACCCTAATGTACTCATTCTTTAAATGCTGCAAGTGCTACAGGCAGCTTACAACCACCGATGACCTTGCTTGGAGAATTAACCTTGGCTGAGTCAAGCCACTTCACCCAGAGATGCAGACCCCTGGAAGCCATACCACTCCTCACTGGGGGCAGCCAATCATTGACTGATATAGGGACGATTCCATAATGCAGTTTATTTCTAGTCCCCCTGAGGGTCAGGCCAAGGCCAGACTGCACCTGAGAGCACATTCTCACTCAGCCCCTCCCCAACTTCTGGACTCTGCTTCTATGAATCCCAACCTAAGGCAATACATCCTGTTGTCTTCCCCTCCATGGTACCTGCTGAGGCAATAGCCCTTCTTTGTATTGCCACTACCAGAGTTGAAGCCACCACCATCTCTCATGGGTGACCACACAGCCTCCATCCTGTCTCCCTGCCTCCACTCCTCCCTTCAGTCATCCCCATTTTTTCGAAATGACCAGAGGGAGTTTTAAAAGTAAAACTCAGCTCAAGACATTTGTCTTTGTTCATTCAGGCTGCTATAATAAAATATCATATGCAGGTAGCTTAGAAACAACAGGGACTTCTCACTGTTCCAGAGGCTGGGAAGGTCAAGATCAAGGTATCCAGTGAGAGTTCATCTTTGGCTTAGAGATGGTGCCTTTTTGCCACATCTTCACATGATGAAAGGGACTAGTGAGCTCTCTGTGTCATCTTTCATAAGGCACTAATCCCTTTCCTGATGGCTCTGTCCCCATGACTTAATCACCTTCCAAAGACCCCTCCTGCTAAGACCAGTGCTTTAGGGATTAGGATTTCACAGGACATGAACATTCAGATCAGAGCATACTCCTCTGCAAACCTAACACCCTTTTATGAAGAAATAAAAATACTCAACAACTTAGGAATCAAAGGGAACTTCCTCAACCTGGTAAAGGACATCTATAAGAAACCATGGCCAGCCACAGCGGCTCACACCTATATCCCAGCACTCCGGGAGGCCAAGGTGGGCAGATCACTTGAGTTCAGGAGTTCAAGATCAGCATGGGCAACATGTTGAGACCCCACTTCTGCAAAAAATACAAAAATTAGTCAGGCATGGTAGTGGGCACCTGTAATCTCAACTACTTAGGAGGCTGAGGCACGAGAATCACTGGAACCTGGGAGGTAGAGGTGGCAGTGAGCCAAGATTGTACCACTGCACTCTAGCCTCGGCGACAGAACAAGACTGTCTGAAAAAAAAAAAAAAAGAAAGAAAACAAAATACACACATACATATTTAAAAGCTGAGTATGGTGGCTCAAGCCTGTAATCCCAGCACTTTGGGAGGCAAAGGTGGGAGAATCACTTGAGCTCAGAAGTTCAAGACAAGCCTGGGCAACATAGCAACACCCCATCTCTACCAAAAAAAAAAAAAGTCTTAATAATTAGCCAGGCAAGAGGTGTGCACTGTAGTCCCACCTACTTGGAAGGCAGAGGTGGATCACTCAAGCCCAGGAGTTCGAATCTCCAGTGAGCAATGATCATGCCACTGCACTCCAGCCTGAGCGAAAGAGCGAGAACCTATCTCAAACAAAATGAACAAACCCACAAAACCACAGACTGGGTGGCTTATACCAGATAAACAATAAATTTACTATCTCACAGTTCAGGAAGAACAGAAGTCCAAGACCCACGTTGGCACGATCGGTCCCTTCTGAGGGCTCTGTGGGTGAACCTGGCCCATGCCTCTCTCTGGCTTCTGATAATTGCTGGCATCTTTGCCATTCCTTGGCTTGTAGATGTTTCACCCAGATCACTGCCTTCATCTTGACATTGTGTTCTCCGTGTGTGTGTGTGTGTGTGTGTGTGTGTGTGTGTGTCCATAGTTCCCCTCTTTATAAAGACATAAATTCTATAAGATTTAGGGCTACCCTATCCAGTATGACCTCATCTCAACAAATTACATTTCTGTGACTACCTTTAAAAAATTTTTTTTGAGACAGTGTTTGTTTTCTTTTTCTGCTACCCAGGCTGGAATGCAGTGGTATGATCGCAGCTCACTGTAGCATCAACCTCCTAGACTCACAGGAGCCTCCTACACCAGGCTCCTGAGTAGCTGGGACCACAGGTGTGTACCACCCTGCCTGGGTAACTTTTTTTTTTCTGTTGAGATGGGGGTCTCTCTATGTTGCCCAGGCTGGTCTTGAACTTCTCAAGTAATCCATCTCAGCCTCCCAAGGGGCTGGGATTACAGGTGTGAGCCACTGCACTCAACCCACCTATTTCTAAATAAGCTGGGATTCTGAGATACTGGGGGTCAGGACATCAACATGTGAATATTTGGGAAACACAATTCGGCCCATAACAGAGTATCTTAAAGTGGGATAGGCTGATACCTTGAGTTGTCAGGGATGGCGCTGGGGCAAAGCATGGAATAAGAGTGTTCATCCGGGTAGAGGGTGGGAGGGAGGAAGGACCCCTGAGAGTGGAGGGGACTGGTTGACTATGGAGAAAACGAGCCAGCCTCAGCCCATGGGCTCTGAGAAACCTCCCTAGTGGCATCCAGTGTCTCCAGCTCCTTTCGTGCACCCCTTCCTATTTACTCAGGCCCATCCCTTACCCCTACCACTGATGGAGAAAACAGCTGCAGGTCAGCTGCCACCAGCCTAGTGCAGGGGCTTGTGGATACCCTCAGTAAAGCAAGGCTCACACCATCGCACAACCTTACAGCTGGGTGAGTTAAAAGCCACAGGACTGCCTTGACCAATGGGGGAAAGGAGACCATGGATGACTGCCTCCCTCCCGCCTGCTCTGGGAAGATGCTTCTGAGATGAGATGCCTCTCACAAGGCTTTATAGATCCTGCAAAATACACACCAGATGCCTGTAGAGGTGGCCAAGTCCTCTCCTTCCTACGCTGTCCCTTTTTCCTTCTCCCTGGGATAATGTATTAGTCCATTCTAATGCTGCTAATAAAGACATACTGGAGGCTGGGTGGGGTGGCTCATGCCTGTAGTTCCAGCACTGTGGGAGGCTGAGGCAGGTGGATCATTTGAGGTCAGGAGATCAAGACTAGCCTGGCCAACATAGTGAAAACCAGTTTCTACTAGAAAAAATACAGAAATTAGCTGGGCATGGCGGTGCATGCCTGTAATCCCAACTACCTGGGAAGCTGAGGCATGAGAATTGCTTGAATCCAGGAAGCAGAGGTTGCTGTGAGCTGAGATTATACCACTGCACTCCAGCCTGGGCAACAGAGTGAGGCTCTGACTCAAAAATACATACCTGAGACTGGGTAATTTATAAAGGAAAGAGTTTAATAGACACAGTTCCACATGGCTGGGGAGTCCTCACAATCATGATGGGAAGTGAAGAAGGAGCAAAGTCATGTCTTACATGGCGACAGGCAAGGGACTGTGTGCAGGAGAACTCCCCTTTATAAAACCATCCGATCTTGGGGGACTTATTCATTACTATGAGAACAGTATAGGGGGGGAAATCCCCATGATTCAATTGTCTCCATGTGTCCCTGCCCTTACACTTGGGGATTATTACAACTCAAGGTGAGATGAGGGTGGGGACACAGCCAAACCATATTAGATCACTTCCCAAGAAAACTGCCTGCACATGAACCTTTGCCTCGAGCTCACATTCAGGCCCAGGCTGAGACATCCTGCATGCTAGGCCACAGAGGAGGGAGAAGTGGGCTTCTCTCTGGTGCCAGCAGCACATCCCCTATATGGACAAAGCTTTTGGAGAAGAGAACTGAGGAGGTGAGAGGAGACAGAGACAGACGGGGCAGGGGCAGCCGCATCTTTCCTGTTCCCAAGAGTAAGCTGCTGGCCACTTGCGCTGCCACAGAAGTGAGACTGGGTTGGGTGCTAGTCCTCCGTGCTGACTTCTGATCAGCCCGAGTCCCATGAGTACCCTCCAGTTTCTGCTGTATGTCCCTAGCATAAGAACACATCAACATTGATGTTATCACGTGTATGGCAGGCCGTGACACACACAGCATTCTTGCCTATTCTGGAGTGTGGCCTTTAGTTGTCTTGTTGGAGCATGTACACCTTTCCCTATGGTAGGTAAGCCCTGGGTCTAGGGAGTAACAGTGCAGAGATCTAAGACCACAAGTTGTGAACACCCAAGGCCATGCTTCTGCCTGTAATTTCCCCTAATTAAATCGCCTATACCAACAAATAGAATTTTGCTTTGCATTTATGAAAAGAAGCCCCGAGGCATTACACAGCGATTATTTGTAAGCTTGCTTTCCTAATATACCCTCTCTGCTGATCCACTCCCAAGAGTGCCATCCCTGGAAGTGTGTCATCCCTGCAAGCGACCATCCCCAGAAGAGCAGTATCCCAAACACAGCAAGAGCTTACAGCCCTACAGACAGGATTTGGAGCTTTGAAGCCCTGCCCACCAATGTGTGACCTGGGACAAGTTACTTAGACTCTTTGTGCCTCCATTTTCCCACTTGTAAAATGGGCATCCTAATAGCACTAGCCTCACAGTGTGGTGGCAAAGTTTAGGAAGGTCAGTGCCTGTCTCATCGGGTTCTTAGTGAGGGACAGTGGCTAGAAGAGTGTCCAAGAGGGGTTTCCAGGGGGGCTGAGAATGCTCTGCTTCTCTGCTTGGTAGCTGGTTCCAGTGGGGGGTGGGGGTACAGTTATTGATAAATCAAATGTGTGAATAAGTGCGCTCTTCTGTATACATCATATATTTTAATGAGAAGCCTAAAGCAAAAAATAACCTGCTGCTGGCAGTGGTAGTGATGTTATTAAACTCCAAGCTGTAGGAGAAAGTGGATACATTTTTGGCTTATGTAAAATGCCCAGTGGCATTGCCTTGGGCCCCTTTTTATTGGTAGCCCTCCTGAGGAGGAGCCTGACCAGCCAATTTGGGGCAACTCCCAGGTGGGAATATGCTGGTCTGCTTCCTCATTGCATGACCTCTCACCTTAAGACCTCAGTTTCTCCATAGGTAAAATGGAAAGAAATTGTCCCTGCCTAATTCCAGAGTCTTGTCATGGCTCTCCACTTTACCCATGGGGAAATTGAGGCTCAAAATGGTTCATTACAAACTCGCAGGCACTAAAGCTGTTGGAAAGACCAGACTCTCTCATTCCCCTCATGACTGGTCCCAGGAATAAGAACAGCAATAATCCCAGCACAGCAACAGCAGGTGGTGTACATGAGCTCTCACTCCTGGAACCAGGCACTGTTCTATTCCTTACTTCATTTTTTCCTCACATTATTGTCCCATTTTACAGGAAAGAAAACTGAGGCTCAGAAAGTCAAGGTCACAGAAGCAAAGCTCATGCTTCTACCCACTTCCCTTCCACTAGGTCCCTGGGATTTGGTGAGTTGCTTCTGCACCTCCCTGCCCCCATCCCTCTTCCTCCCTACTCCCATCCCCAAGCCTATCCTTCCCTTCCCTTCCCCCACCCATGTATTTAGCCAGACTCAGTCCCAGCCAAGTCTCAGCTGTCACAATGTTCCCATCTTTGATCACCCGTCAGCCCAGATGTTGGGCTGATCAAAGGCAGCTGTTACCCAGTCCCTCCCCAAAGCACATGATTATGGATGCACATAGGAGAGAGGTGGGTGGGAGGGCAGGAGAGTGGAGGAACAGCCACGTGACAATGGAGGGTCAAGGGGGAGCCAGACGGGCTTGGGGCCCTGCTCCTGTCACTGCAAGGTCTCAGAAGGACCAGGGTCCACCAGCACAGCCTAGAGAAGCTGATGCTTAACTTTGAAAATACTGGAGCTAGATTCAGGGCCCTAGCCTCAAAACAAGAAACAAAATCTCAGAGATGAAGGAAGGGGTTGCCGGGAACTCCACCTATGACAATGATACCCATCAGTTACCTGACTCAAAGCATTGGCTCCAGCCATCTTTTCTCCCACACTTCTCAAAAGCTGAATTTTCTGTTTACAGTTAAATGTTTTAAAACATGGAATATCATGTAGGAGATAGCCTTGTGATCTTTTACTTTTTAAAATACAGATATGAGAACCGAGGGAAAAAAAAAAAACACTGCAAGTGCATACAGCAGAATGTTCAGTGGCCAGCCACGTCTAGGTAGGGAGAAAGCATTTACCTTTGCTTTTTTTTCTTCATTCATCAATTCAACAAAATTTATGAGCATGTTCACAAATAATAACACCTAATAAGTGTTAAGTGTGTACTGGATTCCAGAAATAGGCTCATGTATATTTTACATAATATGTTATTTTTTGTAAAAAAGGGAATTATAAAATTTAAGCAAAATATAAAATGGTGGATATGCTTTGATAACAATTTTTTGAAAGGCATGATGAGATGGACTGATAGATGATACATACATAGATGATTGATTGATTTATAGATACATACATACACAGATGATAGGTAGGTAGGTAGGTAGATAGACAGATGGGCATAATATAATGCTGGAAAAAAATGCTGGAATATGCAAGGAGCCCCCAGCACCTGCAACCTGATTGGCAGGTAGCAAATCCCATCTACCGTCTCCTGCCCCCATTTCCATTTCTTGTAGGCAAAATAAAAATTTCTGGTGCTCTTGACCGGCTTCAATTCCCACCCTCAGAAACTCCAAAGCCACAAACTCTAAGCTAACCTGAGATGATGCCGGCTGCCTTTTTTGAGAAAGTGATCTGAGCAGGCACTTTGCATACATTATTTCTGACCTGCACAACAACCATGATATTATCAAGTGGTATCATATCTTGGTTTTAACAGGTCCATAAACTGAGACTCAGAAAGCCCAGAACAAATAGATGCCCTCATTGCTTTTCCTCTCACTAGATGTAGCAACTGTCTTCAGTCCTCAAGTATTCTGTTTCCCAAGACAGAAGAGCAGCAGTGGAAAAGTCGCTGGTGTAGAATTTGAGACTCAAACGCCACACTCTGGTGTGAGCAGTGGCGTCTCGCAATCCTGGGGACTGTGTGCAGTCAATGGGGTTGAAGTTAGATCTGCCACTTCATTCCCCTGCCCAAAATCTTGATGTGCCAACCCAAAGCTCTTTGGTGAATGTCCAAACTCCTTAGCAAGGCCAAGACCCGAGAGGGTTAGGGCCACGTGGACATCTCCAGTTTGGTTTCTCGTGGTTCCTCCCTTGCCCTGCGTGATCCCACCATGCAGACACTCCAGGCTCTCCAACGCCAGATCCTCCCTCCTCCCTGCCCTGTGCTCACAGGCCGTTCTTCCTCCCTGGAACTTTTCTCTTCCTTTATTGCCGGTGTCATTCTCCTTCCAGCCTCAAGTCGGATCTTCCTCCTTCCACTCTCTCTTGATTTATCTTTGCCGACCAACGTGGGCAGGTGAGGGCCTCCTCTGTGACCTTCAGGCTCTCATGTAAACTGCCCAAAATGCAATAAAAATATCTAACACCTGGTAAGCTGGAGTAATAACCCATCACCATCAACTCTAACCCAATCAGAAGGAACACTTGCAGTAAAGAAAACCCAAAACACTGGTCTAACCCACCTTGCTGTGCAGCAGCTGAATATCAACTCCACTTAGCCTTAGCCCTCATCACACTGAATCACAAAAGTCTATTTCCCTACCTGTCTCCCTCTGAAGAATACGAACAACTGAAGAACAGGATCTGTGTCCTGTTCTCTCTTGATCAATCCATATTTTCTTTTTTTTGTTTTGAGAAAGTCTTGCTCTGTTGCCCAGGCTGGAGGGTAGTGGTGTGATCTCGGCTCACTGCAAACTGTGCCTCCTGGGTTCAAGCGATTCTTCTGCCTCAGTCTCCCAAGAAGCTGGGATTACAGGTGTCTGCCACCACGCCTGGCTAATTTTTATATCTTTAGTAGAGATGGGGTTTCGCCATGTTGGCCAGGCTGGTCTTGAACTCCTGACCTCCAGTGATCTGCCCACCTCGGCCTCTCAAAGTGCTGGGATTACAGGTGTGAGCCACCTCGCCTGGCCAGGTAATCAATACTTTCTCAGTGCCAACTGGAATCTAGTCACACTGCTTACTAGCTCTGTGCTCTTAGCCTTGTCTGTAAAATGGGCCAATAAAGACACCTACCTTGTGGTTTGCCTGAAAAAGGATAATGTATCCAAAGTGCTTAGTGTAATTAACATGCTCATTCAATAGATGGTAGTTGTTTATTATTATTTTGTGTGTGTTAGTTTTATGGATTTATAGACTGAAAAGGGAGTTTTCTCCAGGAGGGAAGCAGAGATGAATTAGGCGGTTTGGAGGTACCACCTAGCTATGAACAGCTCTGCTTCAATGCTCTCAGAGCTGGAGTCTCCCCACCCTTCCACCCTGGCCCCCTAAGAGCATGAGACCAAAGAGGAGCCTGATCAATCAACAGGACTTTAAAGGCCAGTCGGCTTTCATACACTGTGTCCTCCCACTGTTTCTTTTAGCTACATGGTAACACTCATTTGTTTAGAGCTCACAGCAAATACATCTTGGAGACGACTTTGATCCCTGGCAGCTGTGTACATGTGATTGAGGCAGAGTCCCAGGGCAGAGAGAGACTGGAAAGGAGGCGGGCTGCTCTTGCGGCTCTCATGCCCCCTGGGCTTGGCACTTCATTCCCCAGCCCCCTCCCCAGCAGGCTGCACTTGATGGCAGAATGGAGAGAAAAGCCAAGTCAGAGAGTCCTGGATTCAAATCCCGGCTCTGCCACTTTCCAGCTGTGTGACCTTGGGCAAGTCACTCAATCTCTCTGGCCTCACCTTCTTCATCTATAAAACAGGCATCGTGATAGCTCTTGGCCAGGTGTGGAGGCTCACGCCTGTAATCCCAGCACTTTGGGGGACTGAGGTGGGAGGATCCCTTGAGGCCAGGAGTTCGAGACCAGCCTGGGCAACATAGTGAGACTGTGTGTGTGTGTGTGTGTGTGTACATGCACGCACACAAATATCAGCCAGGCATGGTGGTATGTGCCTGTAGTCCTGGCTCCTCAGGAGGCTGAGGTGGGAGGATCACCTAAGCCTGGGAGGTCGAGGCTGCAGTGAGTTGAGATCATGCCAGTCTGGGCAACAGAGTGTGCCCCTGTCTCAAAACAACAATAATGATCGTTCTTGGAGCCAGAAGTTTGCATAGGAGTAGATGGAATCATGCATGTATTAATAAAATGCCTTGGGATAAGGTAGGAACTTAAACATTTGAATGAACAGATCCTTTGGCTCTGCTTGTGAGAAAGGCAGTGTAACATTGTAATCATAATGTTACGATGTGACTTGTACAAATACAATGCAACACTGGAAATAAAATGTGACAGATTACACCCCTGCTGTCTGACTGTATGACTTTTGGTAGGTTACTTCCCCTTTCTGAGCCTTCATCTCATTTATAAAATGGAAATCATAATAGTATCTTCCTAATGGGGAGGTTAGTATGAAAATTAAGGTGGTTACTTTTAAGTGCTTACAGCAGCAGTCAGCACATTGTCCAAACTCAGTATTACCTTCTTCATCATTGTAAGTCACGTGGCCACATGGAGCAGAAAGGGAACCCAGGAAATGCAGTTCTTAGCTTAGGAGGCATGTGCCCAGAACTGGAGGTGGGGTATTGGTGAAGAGAGTTTTACGCCATAACTACCAAAGAGGTGGCCACATCCCCTTTGAGGAAGACGGGTCTTGGAGCTCCCACCCAGCCCTCACCCCATCCTTACTTTAATCTCAGCACCTTGGCCCAGCCTTGCCCTCTGATCCTAAGACATCATTCAAAATCCTCTTTGTGGGTAGCCTCAAGGTCTTATTTTGTCACCTTATGACCTCATTTAACCTTAATTACCTCATTAAATGCCCTGTCTCAAATACAGTTGCATAGGAGGTTAGGATTTCAACATATGAATTGGGGTGGGAGGAACAATTCAGTCCATACAAGCCTGTGGTTTCCTTTTTGGGGAGCGTTTGAGTTCCCCTTCCATTTGTTTTGTTTTGTGGGACAAGGTCTCACTCTGTTACTCAGGAGTGCAGTGATGCGATCACCACTCGCTGCAGTTTCAAACTCCCACCTCAGCCTCCTAAATAGCTGGGACTACAGGCACGCACAACCATGCCCGGCTAATTTTTTGTAGAACGGGGGTCTTGCTATGTTGTCCAGGCTGGTTGAACTTCTGGACTCAAGTGATCCGCCCGCCTCAGCCTACCAAGGTCCTGGGATTACAGGCATGAGCCACCAGGCCTGGACCCCCTCCCATTTGGGTTGAACTGATTTTGCCTTCAAGTTCATAGAAGCACAGAATAAACTCTTGAGCCTAACCAAGTGGGGGAAAATGGTCATGAATATGCACCTTTCTCCCCAAAGAAAAATGGCACTTTTTAAAATTATCAAGCTCACAGGAAAATCCCACTGAGAATTAAGACTTCAAGCCCACAGGAAAATCTCACTGAGCTGTGCATCGTCTTTGAGATGACCATCCATCCCTCACCTAGAATTCACCTCATCTCCACTGTAACTAATAGATAAACACAACTTCCATTGACAAGCAGGGCAGTCTGGTGTTTCTCAGCTTCAAAACCACTTTGCTGAACAGGAGCTTGTCTAATTCTCACACCCGCACCTAGGATGCAGGATCCCATATGCAGCTCCTATCCCACATGCCTTTACTTACAATGTGGCTGACACTCCCCGAATCCCACCCCACCGAGAGGCCAGGTCTGTGTCCCTGCCCTTAAATGCATTTGGGGCCATGACTGCTCAGTCCAACAGGGTATAGCAGAAGGGATGCTCCATGGTTTTCGAGGCTAGATTTAAAATATACATACAGTTTCTGCTTGTCTCTCTTGCTCCCAGGGAAAGCCACCTTGGAGATGAGCCGCCATGCTGTGAGGAAGCTTAAGAACCTACATGAAGAGGCCTCTGAAGCCCCAGACATGCCAGTCCACCTGTTTCTCATCTAATTCTAACCTATGTGAATCCAAGAGCATCATGAATGGATATGCTACACCACCAGGTTTGGGATAATTTGTTATGCAACCTTAGTACCTAGAAAAATAGTGCTTGCTTTCTAGAGCTGGTGTAACAAATTGTCACAATCCGTTTGCCTTAAAACAACAGAATTCATTCATCACAGTTCTGGAGGCCAGAGTTCAGAGTCAAGGTGTCGGGAGGGCTCTGCTCCCTTCGAAGGCTCCGGGGGGAGTCCATGTCTTCTCCTTAGTGTCTGCCATTGTTGGCAAGTCTTGGCATTCTCTGTCTTATAGATGTGTCACTCCAGGCTGGGCCTCCATTGTCACTTGGTGTCCTCTCCTGTGTGTCTGTGTCTGTTCTCTTCTTCAGAGGACATTGGTTATATTGGAGTAGGTACCACCTGCTGCAGTAAACCTCATCTTCACTTTATTACATCTGCAAAAACCCTATTTCCAAATAAGGTCATAGTCACACACCTGGGAATTAGTAATTTAACATCGGTCTAGGAGGAACACAATTAAATCGTCAAGATAGGTACTCTATTCCGCGGATGAGAAAACCAAGGCTCAGAGAGGTAGAGTGATTTCCTCAAGGTCACACAGCTGGGGAAGTTACTCTACCTCTACTTTTAATGGCTGAGATGAGCTTAGAACCCAGGTTTTAGTCTAGAGGTTTGTCTTCATGGCACCAGCTCAGAGAGGTTAAGTAATTAATCCTAAGGCCACATAGCTTCCAAGATCAGCTGTTGAATTTTGAATGCAGATATTAAGTGACAAAGCAAAATGCTACTCTCCTAAGCCTTGCTGATTCTGCTGGGTCAGAAGGGCAAGTTCCCTAAGGGAGTGAAGAAAGCAGGCTTTTTCGTAGGACTCCAGGAGACACGTATGCAAGGGCCCTGGGTTGTGACATTGCTAAGAAGTCAAGCAACTTCCCCAACCTCACTTCACTAAATCCTCTCTCCAAGATGCTCACAGACTTAATCCTCAGGCTTAACGACATTGCAACAGGTTGATGGTTTTCTCATCTTTGTCCCAAGGGTCAGGGACTTAACCCTCAAGAGGGAGCCCAGAGATGCTGGGTCCCACCTGCACATCCCCCGGGGAGAAGGGGAGGCGATGAGAAACTCCCAGCAGACTTGTTTGCAGTCTGCCCTTCTCCACGCCCACTTCCCTCATGCTGCTCAGGGCAGTGGGAGATGGCCTGGAATGGATCCTGCAGGTGCCACTGTGCCCTCTGGCTTCCAGTTTGGTTTGGCCAAAGGGGATCCCCAACAAGAGATTGCAGGGAGGAAAGCATGGTGGGCTGGGACATTTATTCTACCAGCTCCTCCCTGCAGGGTTGCCTTGGGCTGTTCGCATGCAGCTCCCATCAGACTCAGCCTGCATCCACCCTTTTTTTTTTTTTGAGACAGAGTCTTGCTCTATTGCCAGGCTGGAGTGCAGTGTCGCGATCCCGGCTCACTGCGACTTCCGTTTTCCAGTTTCAAGCAATTCTCCTGCCTCAGCCTCCCGAGTAGCTGGGATGACAGGCACGCACCACCACACCCGGCTAATTTTTTGTACCTTTAGTAGAGACAGGGTTTCACCATGTTGGCCAGCAGCCTGCATCCCTTTTGATGGGTCCAGAGGCCTTGCCCTCCCCTCCCTCTTCAGTACTAGACACGTCCTGCGCCTTGCTGTGTGTAGCCCCGAGCACCGTGCTCTCCCTCAGCCTATGCACACACTGGCAAACTTTCCTCTTTATCAAACTCTCCTCAATTTCCTCAATTTGTATTGAGGCCAGAGCCAGGCTGATACAAGGAGCATGGCACTTGCAGACTGTTTTCTGACTACAATTGCCTTTTAATTCATCAGATTCCATCAGGGCACTGTACTAATTATCTGCATCTTATCCACTCCGGATGTGCTATTTATTTCAGGATCTGCTGGGCCTGGCCAGGCAGTTGGTGCTTCAGTGCTTCCTCTAGTGGCTCACGAATCAGGGTGGATTCAGGTCACTCAGTTCCTCCAATGTCCCAAGCCACTTTGTGCCACTGAGTTCAAAGTGTACTAGGATTTCCAAGAAGAGGTCTTTCTAGACAGGGAAGCCACAGGACTTCAGGCACAGCCCAGTGCTGGGAAGTCTCTGTGACACTCTTCCTTAAGCCTCTGTTTCCTGAAATATCTCTGCACCATGTTAAAGGCAGCAGGCAGTCATAGTTAAGAAGACAAATTTTGCAGCCAGACAGACTTGAGTCCAGCTTTGCCTCTCCCTGTGTGGACTAGGACAAGCCCCTGATCTCCACCTCCTCAGCATGTAAAATGGGGGAAACAGCAGAGCCCATCATGGAGGCTGGTGGCAAGGATTTTGTTAGGGTAATTCATGATGCACAACAGGCCCTAAGCAATTAGTAACTGTTGCTGATTTTTTTTTTTTTTTGAGAAAGGGTCTCACTCTCATGACCCAGGCTGGAGGGCAGTGGTGATCACAGCTTACTACAGCCCCAACCTCCTGGGCTCAAGGGTCCTCTTGCCTCAGCCTCCAAGGTAGCTGTGGCTACAGGTGCATGCCACAATGCTGACTAATTTTTGGTATTTTTAGTAGAAGACAGGGTTTTGCCTTGTTGCCCAGGATGATCTCAAACTTCTGGGCTCAGGTGATCCCCACGACCTTAGCCTCCCAAAGTTGCTAATTTATTTTAGTGAAGGATAAACAAGTGCTTAGGAGTGCCGACTATAGCCAGGCACTGTGTGATGCACTATCTGCTTGTTAACTCATTTATTCATCACAGTTCACCTATGTGGGAACCACTGTCATCACTTATACCCATTTTGCAGGTAGAAAAATGAGGTACAGAGAGGTTAAGTGTCTTGCCCCAGGCGACACAGCTCTTAAGAGGAAGAGCTGGGATTACAAACCCAGGCAGATGACTCCAAAGTGCATGCTTTCATCCACTCCACAAACACACCTCCTGGGATTTGGGGGCTGTTTTGGATTATATCCACTCGGCCTATATCCCACCAGTTAATCACCAAGTACTACCTGCTACTGTTTGGTGTCCCCTCCTTGAGAATGTATGAAATACAGTTAGGTTTGAGGTTCTTTGAGGGTAGGACTCCTGACTCACATTTATTTAGTCACCCTGTTTGCCCAAGCTCAAAATTAAGACATTTGCAATCAAATGGATAACTCTTTTTTCTTCCTGATCCATCAAGGTGTTTTCAAGAGAGTGCTTCCAAAGTACCAAAGGTAAGGCGCGTTGCAACGAACGTAAGTTGCCGTTGTTGAAGACAGGAAAATCCACCCAAATCTGGAGCTGTCCTGGGGAATGGAGGTCTTGGCTGGGTACATGGGTGCATGCTGGGCACAGAGAGGGTGTGCTGGTTATGAGCCATGTGTCCCCCTCAACTGCCCAGCTCTGTGCCCAGGAGGCTGGCCCGATGGACCGCATCACCCATGGCTCCCTTGCCTGCCTGTCACCTTCTGTCTGGGGTCAGCCCATGGGAGGCACTGACAGACGACTGCAGCAGGAGGGGGAGGAAGAGGCAGCTAGTGTCCCCCGGGCCCAGCCAGGGCTCTGCCGGTGGCTGTGTCTCTCTGCCTGCAAGTCCTCTCTAAGTAGCGCAGTAACCTCGCTCCCTCTCCCTGCATCTGGGTTCCTTTCCTGTGGCTGCCGTAGCAAATGACCATGCACATTGAAAACAATGCAAATTTATTTTCTCACAGCCTGGGAGGCCAGAAGCCTGAAATCAGAATGGCTGAATTAAAATTGAGGTTATCAGCAGGGCCCCTCTGAAGGCTCCAGAGGAGAACCCACCCCATTCTCCCCTCCAATCTCAGGGGGATGCCAACTTTCCTTGTCCTGTGGCTGCATAATGCCAGTCTTCAAGGCTGACACATTTAAGTTTCTCTCGGTTCCATCTCTACAACGCCTTTTTTTTTTTTTGTCACCCAGGCTGGATGGAGTGCAGTGGTACAATCTCAGCTCACTGCAACCTCCACCTCCCAGGTTCTAGTAATTCTCCCACCTCAGCCTCTCAAGTAGCTGGGACAACAGGCATGTATCACCACACCTGGCTAATTTTTGTGTTTTTTGTAGAGACGGGGTTTTACCATGTTGGCCAGGCTAGTCTCGAGCTCCTGACCTCAAGCGATCCACCCACCTGGGCCTCCCAAAGTGCTGGGATTACAGGCATGAGCCACTACATCTGGCTCCATCTCCGCCATATGTCAAATCTCCCTCTGCCTCCTCCTGTAAGGGTATGTGTAATGGCATTTAGGGATCATCTCCCAACCCAAGAGCCTTGCCTTCACCACATCTGCAAAGATCTCCTTGCTTTTTTTGAGGGAGTGCATATTTTGCAAGGGGCCATTTCTCAGCCTACCATGACACCCACTCTTGCAGGTCCCTGGTGCCCTAGGTCCTCTTACCCTGGCCTCACCTTCACAGACGTAGCTGCAACATCTCAGTGGCCTCTTCCTTGCATGGGACCCTGATGAGTTCGGTCTCCCTGCCCAGCCAGATTGCTCCCTCTTGCTGTCTATATTGAAGCCCCCTCAGGCTTCCTTAACTTCTTCCTGGTTCAAATCTATATATTTATTTATGCAGAAATAGGTATTGACCAACTATACTAGGCACTCTGTGGAGCAGGGTCCTTCCAGTGAGAAGGCAGGATTCTATCTCCCCACAGGGACAAAATCAGGAATAAGCGCCATCCATTGTGCACCAGGCCAGCTTGGACACATGTCTCTCGCTGTTGTGAAACTGCCAGCTCTCCTAATGCAGCCCCCTAAGGGTTTTTCTGCCTGGCTTCTAAGGCTCTGCACGGGTTTATCCATGATCCTCTGGTGCCCCCTGCTGGTACCTATTTAGAATTGTACGTAGTTTTTGTAACACCCTCACAAAGATCAGCTGAGTCCAGATGCCCTTCGCCTAGTAAGAGGAAAGGAGATGAGAAGGGTGGACTGGCAGTTAGCAAAAATACTAGGAGGCAAAGGTGTAACGCCAGCAAAGAGGCGTCGACCCTGGCTATTCGACGCATGGCATAGTGGATACAGTGTAGATTCTGAACCTTTGTTTATGCTCCCTGGCTCAGTGACCCCGCCTAAATCACTTCACCTCTCTGTGCTTGAATTTCTTCATCTGTAACAATTCTACCTACATCACTGGATTCCTGTGAGATTTAAATGAGCTAGTCTGTCTTGACCAGTACCTGGCACATCAAAATATGATTTTGTTATTACTGCTGTTGGCATTGTGCTAGGCAGTGTGAATATATTCCCTCTAATCCTCACCATGACTCTGGAAGTGGGCATTACTGGTCCTGCTTTGCAAATGAGGGATGAGGTTCAGAGAGGGTGACTGACTTACCCAAGGTCACAGAGCACGAAGTGTCGGAGATGGGATTTGGACCGGGGTCTCTCTACCTCCTATGTTTCTGCTCTCTCCAGGACTCCATGTCATCATTAAGGATGAGCTACTTCATGGCTGCGACTTCCCAGGGCTTCCCTCAGCAGTGGAATGGAAGAGGACAACTGGAGAGATGATGGCACCACCTACTTGAGAAGAAAAGCCACGACGGATAGGCAGGCACAGCCCATGGTTGAACAGGAGGACTTTCCACTAGCTTCAAAGCAGAAGCTAGACCAGACATGACCTTGGAGAAGCATGGCCCCTCCCACTCCAAGGTGGTGCCTATGAAGGGGAAGAAACTGTCCCCTAAATATATCATTCATTCTGATGGCAACAATGACGATGATGAATTATAGGAGTATGCCCTTTTTCAAAAAAAACTTAAAGTCTTGCTCTATTGCCCAGGCTGGAGTGCAGTGATGTGATCTCAGCTCGCTTCAAACTCCGCCTCCTGGGTTCAAGTCATTCTCATGCTTCAGCCTCCCAAGTACCTATAGGCATGTGCCACATATCCGGCTAATTTTTGTATTTTTAGTAGAGACGGGGTTTTGCCATGTTGACCAGGCTGGTCTTGAACTCCTGGCCTCAGATGATCTGCCTGCCTCGGCCTCCCAAAGTGCTGGGATTACAGGCATAAGTCACCATGCCCAGCCAGATTATGACTTTTCATGTCAATCTTTCTCATTAGACTATAAGTACCCTAAGGACAAGGAACATGTCTGTTCTGACCACTGCTATATTCTCAGTTTCTGGAATAGGGTCTGGCACAGAGCATGTGCTGATTAATCATCTAAATAACAAATGAGTAGATGAATGATCATGTTTGCCCTGCAGCAGAGCTCCCTGTCTAGTTGAACCACAGTGACATTTAGTGATGGGGCTGGGCGTCGTGGCTGACATCTATAATTCCAAAACTTTGGGAGGCTGAGTTGGGTGAATCACTTGAACCCTGGAGTTTGAGACCAGCTAGGGAAACATGTAGAAATCCCATCTCTACAAAAAAACTTTTAAAAATTAGCTGAGTGTGGTGAAGTGAACCTGTGGTTCCTGCTACTTGGGAGGCTGAGGTTGGAGAACCATCTGAGCCCAGGAAGTACTCGAGGCTGCAGTGAGTTGTGATTGTGCCACTGCACTCCAGCCTGACAACACAGACACTACCTCAAAAAAAAAAAAAAAAACTCTCTTCTATCTTTTATTTATTTTTTTCTGGCAAATCATTCCTCCAACAGAACTTTTAAACCAGACCTTGATGATTCTCTGTATGTGTGAAGGTGGTATCAGCCCACAGCACCACTGAAAAATTTAAAAATGAAAGACAATGATTCTGGTTTTAATTCCAACCCATCCCCGGATCACCCTGCCTGAGTCCCCACTGAGCATTACACCCAGCCCCAATTAAAGCAGCCCTGGAATTTGCAGCCTCCAGATCCTGGGATAAGAGCCATGTTGGCTTGTCTTCTCAGAGTGAATTTAGCTTTTCCCAGCCGTAGTCTGTTTGATGAAAGATGTGTGATTTCTGCTCCCCCAGGGGGAATATTTATGGTTCACTGCCAAAAGCAGGAGGGGACCCCACATCTCTAACATTGGGCCCCCAGCAGGGCCCCCTGGGGCCAAGGCTCAGCTGCCGCCTGCCACAGGTGAACTGCCTGGTCTCCATTCAGGTGTGGCTGAAGCTAGCGCACACCTGGTTTTGTCTCGAGTCAAACCCTGGCCACTTGGGTTTTCCCTTGAGGCTCCTCTGCAGTTGCCTGGGAATAGGGTACTGCCCTTCAGAGGAAATTTTGGGGTGGTCAGTGAAGTGCTGGGCTATGTTGGTGACACTCAACATAGCAGATGGTGACACCCAGGGCAACCATCTCCAGCACCCCCCTCCACGGCTTCCGCTTCCTGACCCTTAGGGGTGGCCACAGGTAGAGAAAAGCAAAGGGAGCCAAACTCGAATCTGGCCTTGGGCTTTACAATGTGATCTTGGGCAAGTGTTTCCTCCTTTCCAGGCCTCAGTTTCCCTGTATGTCAACAGAGGAGAAGAAGGTTGTCCCAGGACCTATGTACACCTAAAAAATAACTAAAATGTACTATCCCTCAGCCTTTCTACATGTTAACAACCTTTCCAAAAACCCATGGATTACCTGTTAATGACAAAAAAAAAATTTTACAAAAGAGAAACCTGGCAGGCATCACCTTTTAGCTAAGCGATCAAAGTTGCCATCATCAGTTTTGAGGCAAATTGATGTCACCTGCCTCCCAATCTGGTGCACTGTGAAGAATATGGTGCCACATGAGCCTGCAGAATTGTTGCCAAAAAAGCAAGATCTGTACATTCAATGATATCCCCATCAAGCTACTGATGACTTTCTTCACAGAATTGGAAAAAACACTTTAAACTTCATATGTAACCAAAAAAGAGCCCACATAGCCAAGACAATTCTAAGCAAAAAAAAAAAAAAAAAAAAAGCTGGAGGCATCATGCTACCTGACTTCAAACTATATTATAAGGCTACAGTAATCAAAACAGCATGGTACTGGTACCAAAACAGAGATATAGACCAATAGAACAGAACAGAGACCTCAGAAAGAATGCCATATAACTACAACCATCTGATCTTTGACAAACCTGATAAAAGCAATGGGGAAAGGATTACCTATTTAATAAATTATATTGAGAAAACTGGCTAGCCATATGCAGAAAGCTGAAACTGGATCTCTTCTTACACTTCATATAAAAATTAACTCTAGACGGATTCAAGATTTAAACATGAGGCCTAACATCATAAAAACTCTAAAAGAAAACCTAGGCAATACCATTCAGGACATAGGCATGGGCAAGGACTTCATGACTAAAACACCAAAAGCATTGGCAACAAAAGTCAAAATAGACAAATAAGATCTAATTAAACTTAAGCGCTTCTGCACAGCAAAAGAAACTATCAATAGAGTGAATGAGCAACCAACAGAATGGGAAAAAATTTTTGCCATCTACCCATCTGACAAAGGGCTAATATCCAGAATCTATGGAGAACTTAAATTTACAAGAAAAAAAACCCCATCAAAAAGTGGGCAAAGAATATGAACAGACACTTTTCAAAACAAGACATTTATGCAGCCAACAAACATGTAAAAGAGCTCATCATCACTGGTCATTAGAATGCAAATCAAAACCACATTGAGATATCACCTCACACCATTTAGAATGGCGATCATTAAAAAATCTGGAGACAACAGATGCTGGAGAGGATGTGGAGCAATAGGAACACTTTTACACTGTTGGTGGGAGTGTAAATTAGTTCAACCATTGTGGAAGACAGTGTGGCAATTCCTTAAGGACCTAGAAATAGAAATTCCATTTGACCCAGCAATCTCATTACTGGGCATATACCCAAAGGATTATAAATCATTCTGTTATACAGACAAGCACATGCATGTTTATTGAGGCACTGTTCACAATAGCAAAGGCTTGGAACCAATCCAAATGCCCATCAATGATAGACTGGATAAAGAAAATATGGCACATATACATAATGGAATTCTATGCAGCCATAAAAAAGGATGAGTTCATGTCCTCTTAAGGGACATGGATGAAACTGGAAGCCATCATTCTCAGCAAACTGACACAAGAACGGAAAACCAAACACCACATGTTCTCACTCATAAGTGGGTGTTGAACCATGAGAACACACGGACACAGGGAGGGGAACATCACACACTGGGGCCTGGAGGGTGGGAGGCTAGGGGAGAAAGAGCAGGGGGTGGGGGGGATTGGGGAGAGATAGCATTAGGAGAAATAACTAATGCAGATGATGGGGTGATGGATGCAGCAAACCACCACCATGGCACATGTATACCTATGTAACATGCATGATCTGCACATGTACTCCAGAACTTAAAGTATAGTAAAAAATAATAAACCACTTAAAAAAACAAAAAGCAAGGTCCAGATGTGTGCTATCTTGGTGACCTGGAATATACCTTGGCTATTAATATACATCTATAAATACAGATTACTGTACCCTTCTTTTTTCATTTTAAAAATGTCTTTTAAGAGATATTTAATAGACCAAGTACAGGGGCTCACACTTGTAATCTCAGCATTTGGGAGACCAAGGTGGGTGAATCACCTGAGGTCAGGCGTTCAAGACCAACCTGGCCAACATGATGAACTGCCACCTCTACTAAAAATACAAAAATTAGCTGCTCATGGTGGCGCGCGCCTGTAATCCCAGCTACTTGGGAAGCTGAGGCCGTAGAATCACTTGAACCCGGGAGGCGGAGGCTGCAGTGAGCCGAGATCACACCACTGCACTCCAGCCTGGGCAACTATATATATAAAATAAACTATTTTTGAATAGTTTTAGATTTACAGAAGAGTTGTGAAGCCCTTACAGAAGGTTCCCAAATTCCCTGCACCCAGATTCCCTTATTGCCAGCATCACTCTGGAGCGCTTCTCCCAATTAATGAATCAATACCGATACCTGATGCATTCAAGTCCATGCTCTATTCAGATGTTTTCTCGTTTGTGTCTAACATCCTTTTTCTGTTCCAGCATCCCATATTCGGTTATTCTTTAGGCTCCTTTTGGCTGTGGCAGTTTCTGAGACTTCTCTTGTTTTCGATGGCCTTCACAGTTCTAAGGGGCACTGCACAGGGATTTTAAAGGATGTCCTTCCACAGAGGTTGGTCTGATATTTTCTCATAATTAAACTTTGGTTATGGTCTCTGGGGGGGGGGATGGCCACAGAGGTGATCGGTCATTTCATATCAAAGGTACGTACATCAACATGACTTATCACTGTTGATCTTAACCTTGACCACCTGATTCAAGTCACGTTTCTCAGGTTTCTCCACGGTAAAGTTACTCTTCTCCCTCCTTTTCCATAGTGTAGTCTCTGGAAGTCATAATGCACAGTCCACATGTAAGGCTGGAAAGTGATGTGATGTTCCTTCTTTTTTTTTTTTTTTTTTTTTTTCTTTTTGAGACAGGGTCTTGCTCTGTTGCCCAGGCTGGAGTGCAGTGGTGAGACCATGGCTCACTGTAGCCTCAACCTCCTGGGCTCAAGCAATCCTCCCACCTCAGCCCCTGAAGAGACTGGGACTACAGGTGCACACCACCACACTCGGCTAATTTTCCATTTTTTGTAGAGGTGGGATCTTGCCATGTTGCCCAGGCTGGTCTCCTGGGGCCAAGCAATCATCCCTCCTTGGCCTCCCAAAGAACTAGGATTACAGGCTGTAAGCCACCATGCCCAGCCTTGAGGAACAGTGTAATCATAAATGATTTGAAATTCTCAATTTATTTATCCTCCACATGTATTTTCTTATCTATTACTTGTTTACATCACTGGACTTACAAATATTAATTCTATACTTTGGGTTATAATCCAATACTACTACATTATTTTATTTTAAGATGGAGTTTCACTCTCTCACCCAGGCTGGAGTACAGTGGCGCAATCTCTGCTCACTGCAACCTCCACCTCCTGGGTTCAAGCAATTCTCCCACCTCAGCCTCCCAAGTAGCTGGGATTACAGGCACCTGCCACCACGCCAAGCTAATTTTTGTATTTTTAGTAGAGATGGAGTTTCACCAAGTTGGCCAGGCTGGTCTCAAACTCCCAACCTCAGGTGATCCACCTGCTTCGGCCTCCCAAAGTGCTGGGATTACAGGCGTGAGCCACTGTGCCCGGCTACATTATTTATTAATCAAATGTTCCAGCTTCAGACACTGAGGGCCTTTCAGTTGGCTCTTGTGTCTCACTAGGGAAAAAAATTTGTTTTGACCTCTTTCTTACTCTTTGGCATTATAAGATACTCCAGGTTCACCTTGTGTATTCCCTGTCCCAGCCCTAGAAGCCGTTATTCCAAAGAGCCCTGGTCCCTTTCATTAAAGAATGGATTTGAAATCGAGACCTGGGTACTGCTTCATTCTTTTCTTAACATCTACATGATATCTTATCCATTGTTTTACCAGTTCTCTACTGATGGGCATTTCAGCTGTTGCTCATTCTTGGTGATTGCAAACAATGCTACAATAAATATTAATGTGTCAGCGTAGCTGTGCAATACATTTCTAGAAGTCCTCCCCAGTGCCTCTGGACCATGCCCAGGAGGGACCGAAGGATTGGAGCAAGAGAGTGACAGCTTTCTCCCCATGACCTCTCACCCTGAACAAAGCTGAATTCTCAGTTCCTCTGCACATTCGTACTCTTGAAGCTGCTGTCCTCGCCCTGCCCGTCTCATGCCAAGCAAGGAAATTTTCCTTCTCTTTTCTCTCCCAAGCCCCAATCCTCACCCAAATCTCTCTTGCACTGCAGCTGTGGTTACCCATTGAGTCAGTTCCTCAAGATGTGGTCAATAAAGGGCCAGAAAACAATTCAAACCAAAGGTCTTGCCTCAGGGGGTCTGGCTGGGCACAGGGTTGGGTGCCGGAGACAGTCCATAAATCAGATGCAATCTCTGCTTTCAGGGAGAATGCTGCTACTGCAGGAAACCAACATCAGGCACAGAAAAAGTAGGAAATGCCAGGACATAACACTATGAAAAAAATGGACTATAAGGGGATGAGAGGGATGGGGTAAGATGGAGTTGGTGGTGCCCTTTCAGACAGGGTGGTCAGGGAAGGCTTTCCTGGGAAGATGAACTTTGATGGGATGGAGTCGGTGGTGCCCTTTCAGAGAGGGTGGCCAGGGAAGCCTCTTCTGGGAAGATGAACTTTGATGGGAGATCTGAGGGAAGTGAGGGAGGGGAGACATGGAGGGGGAAAGGTGATCCAGGCAGAGAACATGGCAGATTGCAAAGGTCTTGGGGCAGAAGCCTGCAGGAAGGTGAGGGGGACCAGTAGGGAGGCTGGAAAGGATGAAGCAAAGTCAGAGACTGAGGTGAGACCTTCTTCTTTTGGTCAGACCCTGGGGGCACTGGAAGGCTTAGGCAGAGGAGGCACTGGTCAGTCTAGCTTTTGTTTTAACAAGACTGTAGAAGGAAAGGACAGAACAAGGGGACCAACGGGGGTGCTGTCGGAATAACATGGGCGGGATGATGGCTTTGGCAGGCTGAATAACGTCCTCCAACGGTGTCCACGTCCTCATCCCTGGAACCTATAAGTACATTGGCTTCTACAGCAAAGGGACTCTTTCAAGTGATAAATTAAGGATCTTGAGATGAGGAGATGACCGTGGATTATCCAGGTGAGCTCAGTGTGTGACAGAGGTGCAGCAGGATGGGTGGAGCGAAGAGAGGTGACCACAGACCAGAGGGTCAAAGAGAGAACTGTGAAGATGGAGGGAGGAGCTGGGAGCTACGGGAAAGAGTCTCCCCTGGAGCCTCTGTGGGAAGCAGCTCTGCCCCAACCTCAGCTTCGCTGTTTCTGCCATCCAGACTGCAGATCATCAATGCGCAGGGTTTTAAGCCACTAAATTTGGGGCCATTAGTTACAGCAGCCACAGGAAATGAATACAATAAGAGCTTGGACTAGCTTGATAGCAGTGGAAACAGGGAAAAGATGATGTGTTCGGCAAATCTTTTGGGAAATGGAGTTGGTAGAACTTGCTGATGGGTTAGACACAGGCTGAAGAGCGAGGGGTGGGCTCAGGACGACCCCTAGGTGTCCAGCCAGAGCAGCTGGGTGCCCCTTGGTCCCGCTCATTGGGACCAAGTGACATAGGAAGGAAATCAAGTTTGCTTTCCTCTTCTCTCTCCATTCTCTTCTAGAATTCCTCCCCAATTACTGGCCTTTCCCCAGCTGGGAAGTTAATTCCCTCGGGGACCAGACACTACTTCTCTCACACCCTCAAGTACATATAATTATGCTTTTTGTTTTGGAGGCTTTTTGTTTTGTTTTGTTTTTGAGATAGGGTCTCCCCTTCTGTTGCCCAGGCTGGAGTTTGGTGGCACAATTATAGGTCACTGCATCCTTGACTTCCTGGGCTCAGGTGATCCTCCCACCTCAGCCTCCCAAGTAGCTGGATCTACAGATGTGCACCATCACACCTCACTAAGCTTTGTACTTTTCTGTAGAGATGGGATCTCACTATGTTGCCAGGGCTGGTCTTGAATTCCTGGGCTCAAGGGATCCTCCTACCTTGGCCTCCCAAAGAAGTACACTGATGAAGCCCAGGGGTGGAGCTGGCTTAGACGAGACTGAATTTTTTAAACCTCTAGGTTTAATTGGAGAGCCCAGCCTGGTGATATCTCGGTGCTCCTGAATTAGTTCTGCTGTGAGAAAAAAGGAGGCAGGAGACAAAACAGGAAGGCTGGAGTTCAGCAAGACTAATAATAATGTTATAACGTGGCTGTTTATTAAATGCACGGGAATATATGGCCTGAGAATGGTCCCTCCTCCCCACATGTGGCGACCATATTTTCTAGACCCAGAATTGGGATGTGGGGATTCGTAACGGGCATTCCATTTTCTTTTAATACCTTTGAAAGACCTTCTGATTTGTGAATTTTTTTAGGGCAGGCTACATTGAGTTGTACATTTTAATAAAGGCAGTTCATGAAAATAGTAAAAGTACATGAAACTAGGACTGGCTGGGCAACACTGGCCTTCTTATAAAAGGCTAATATCTCAGAGTTGCCTCATAAATCCTGCCCCAGCCCGCCCTAACCAGGGTCACGGCGTGCAGCAAACAGCCCCCCAGTTGTCATTTAATTCATATCACATATCAATAAATATCTGCTAAATATCACAGTGTGCAGGAAACAACCCTCCAGTTATTATTTAATTAAAGACATAACAATAAATATCTTTTGACTTTGAAACACAGTGACCTGTAAGTCATCGACTCCAGGCTTGAGGGTACATTTTTACATGCATGTGTGTTTTAATTGAATGGACGGTCTACACAAGACAGACAGAGGGCGAAATCTGCAGAGTAAACTACTACAAAGCAAGCAGATCTCATGGGCCAAATAGCAGCCCCCCAAAAGATATGCCTACACCCTAATCCCCAAAACCTGTGAATATGACTCTTTATGGAAAAGGGATCTATGCAGGTGTCATTAGCTAAAGATCCTGAGATGAGACTGACCTGGATATAGAGTAGGTCCTAAGCCCAGTGGTAGGTGTCCTACTAAGAGGAAGCCTAGGGAGGTGCTTTTGATTCAGACACCAAGAGTGGAGAAGGTTGTGTGAAAACAGAGGCAGAGATGGGAGCTATGCAGCCACAAGCCAAAGAATCCCTACCACCACCAGAAGCTGGAGGAGACAAAAAAGAATCCTCCTCCCTCGAGCCTTTGGAGAGGCCATGGTCCTGCTGACAGCTTGATTTTAAATTCCTGGCTTCCAGAATTGCAAGAGAATACATTTCTGTTGTCTAAAGCCATCGAGTTTCTGGTAATTTGATACAGAAGCCCTAGAAAGCCAATATATCCCGTAATCCTGTAACTTAAAACTACAGCTCATGGGGTGGCTTCTGGTTTTGTAAATGAAGTTTTATTGGAACACGGTCACACGAGTTAGCAGCGGATGTGTTCAAAGTATGGCAGCAGGGTGGAGCAGTTGCATTAGAGACCACATAGCCCACAAAGCCTGAAATATTTGCTCTCTGGCTTTTTGAGAAAAAGTTTGCCAATCTCTGATTTAAAACATACACAGACCAGGCATGGTGGCGTGCACCTGTAATCCCAGCACTTTGGGAGGCTGAGGCAAGAGGATCACTTGGGCCCAGGAGGTTGAGGTAGCAGTAAGCCATGATCACACCACTGCACTCCAACCTGGGCACAGAGCACGACCTTCTCTCCAAACAAACAAAGCAGGCCAGGCACAGTCTCTCATGTCTGTAATCCCAGCACTTTGGGAGGCCGAGACTGGAGTTTGAAACCAGTCTGACCAACATGGAGAAACCCTATCTCTACTAAAAATACAAAAAAATAGCCAGGCATAGTGGTGCATGCCTGTAATCCCAGTTACCAACTCAAAACAAAACAAACAAATCCCAAAACAAAAACATAAAGATTAGTCTCCCCACCACTTCACCCCTCTAAAGCCATCCTTCAGAAATGGCCACAGTTAATATACATGCTTGTTGACTTTACCCTATGGTTAAGTATAACTATATGCAGATGTAGCTTATATGTGATTAATATTTGAATGTAATAAAAATAACAGGTAATTTTTTCATAATGAAATATCAAAATTACAAAAGGTTCCTCAAGGTAAAGGACATTTCCATCCACCTGTACACCCACTTCTTAGGTCCTCTCCCCAAGTAACTGCTGTTACCACTTCCTCATGTATCTTTCAAAATCACGTTTGCTTACATAACTCACACATATACTGTCCCCTCCAAATTCCTGTGTTGGAGTCTTAATCTGTCATACCTCACAAAGTGACGTTATTTGCAAAGGTCTTTACAGAGGTAACTATGTTAAGATGAGGTCATTAGGATGAGCTCTACTCCAGTGCAACCAGTGTCTTTATAAACTGGGGAAGTTTGGACACAAACTCACACACACAGGGAGACTGTCATGTGAAGATGAAGGCTGAGATGGGGTGATGTGTCTACAGGCCAAGGAGTGTCAGAGACGGCCAGCACACCACCAGAAGTCAGAGAGGGAGAAACAGACTCACCCTCATGGCTCTCAGAAGGAACCGGCATTGCCAACACCTTCGTCTCAAAGTGCTAGACTCCAGAGCTGCAAGACAATTCATTTTGAAATTTACAGGTTCCCTGGCCAACAAATATGACAAGTTTCTATGTATCCTCATCCACCCACTCCCTTTTTTTTTTAACCTACATGACAGCATAGGTAATACATTATTTAGTATATTGCTGGTTTTCACTTAACTATGTCTTGGAGATTGTCCCATGTGCTGGTTTTTCTCCAGTCATCCTTCTCCCATTCCCTGAGCCTGCTCCTCCATGCTGCTGTATGCCCCAGATGCAATCTGTGTGCACTGCAACACCTGCAATCACGCCCCCAGCTTCCCGTTGGTTCGGCCAAGGGGAGGCTCCAGCAGGAAATTGCAGTTGGGAAGAGAAAGAGGGGACAGGGTATTTATCCCCAACAAACACACACCTGTGGTTTCACACAGTGTCTCTCTATAGCTCTAGTCCTTAAAGTACGTCCCTCTCCCATGGCTCCTGGCCTCACTGAGGTACAGGGATGACATGCCCAGCTCTGCCCTTCAGCCTCAGGGGTGGTGATAGCTCCCCTCTGTTGCTGGGCCCTGGGGTTTGGTCATTCTTTGTTGGTTCCTTAACCCTTCCTGTACACATTTTCTACAGCTGCTGTCTCAGATGACCACAAATTAGATGGCATGACAGTGCAAAGTTATTCTCTCAGTTCCAGAGGTCAGAAGCCCCAGAGTACCAGCAGGGCCTTGCTTCCTCCAAAACCTCCAGGGGAGAAGCCTTCCTTACTTCCTCCAGCTTCTGGTGGCTCCTGGTCTTCCTTGACTTAGACTACATCACTCCAGGTTCTACCTCCACCTACAGATGGTGTTCTCTGTGTCTTTTAAAAGGACATTTGTCTTTGGATTTAGGGTCCACCAGGATAATTCAGGATGATCTCATTTTGAGATCCTTAAGTACATTTGCAAAGACCCTTGATATGGTTTGGCTGTGTCCCCACCCAAATCTCATCTTGAATTGTAGTTCCCATAATCCCCACGTGTTGTGGGAGGGACCCAGTGGGAGATACTTGAATCATGGGGGTGGTTTCCCCAATACTGTTTTCGTGGTTGTTAATAAGTCTCATGAGATCTGACGGTTTTCTAAGAGGAAACCCCTGTTGCTTGGTTCTCATTCTGTCTTTGCCTGCCACCACGTGAGACAACCCTTGCTCTTCTGCCATGATTGTGAGGCCTCCCTAGCCATGTGAAACTGTGAGTCCATTAAATCTCTTTACTTTATAAATTACCCAGTCTTGGGTATGTCTTTATTTAGCAGCATGAGAACAAACTAATACAACCTTTTTTGCAAATAAAGTCACGTTCACATCTTCCAGGGGTCAGGATGTCCCCAGTGTGTGTGTTGGGGGAGGGAAATCGTTCATCCCATTACACTGCCCACACTTCTGTAAATAGCTTCTCGTCTAGATATTCTTTAGTTAAATCCTTTTGAGTATACATCTGTGTCCTGCTCACGCATTTCCTTCAGAAGCATTTACAGCTACATACCTATCTCTTTTTAACAACTGCATAGAATTCTCTTGAACGGACAGACTTTAATTTACAATTAGTTTTTTTTTTTTGAGACATAGTCTCGCTCTGTCACCAGGCGCCAGGTTGGAGTGCATTGGCGCGATCTCGGCTCACTGCAACCTCTGCCTCCCAGGTTCAAGCAATTCTCCTGCCTCAGCCTCAGGAGTAGCTGGGACTACAGATACGTGCCATCACACCCAGCTAATTTTTGTATTTTTTAGTAGAGACGGCGTGGAGTTTGGGGGGGTTGGGGGGGGTGGGAGGGGTCCACCATGTTGGTCAGGATGGTCTCAATCTCTTGACCTCGTGATCCGCCCGCCTCGGCCTCCCAGAGTGCTGAGATTACAGGCGTGAGCCACCGCGCCCGGCCCACTTTCCCCATTTCTACGAGGGAGGCAAGGGTCCCTAATCTTGCCCGCTTTCTCAAGGCAGTCCTAGGGATCCATAATTAAAATAGGAAAAAGGCGAGAATGCGATTGCCCAGTTGGCGCGACCCTTAACACCAAGCGGACTCGGCGCGATCCCACGCGGATATTGGGAACCCGCGCCCCCTGCCGCCTTCGCCGCTGCATTGGCGTCTCCAGGATCGGTCCGAGACCCTGCGACTGCGCAGAATGCAAGCGCCAGGCCCGCCCCTGGTGGGTTGTGACTTCCCTTAGCAGCTCTGTCTTAACCACGCCTGCTTCCGGATGGGGCTGGCCGAGGTCTCAGCCACGTGACTGTATTCCGGCTCGGCAGTGATGGCGGCGCCCAGGGCGGTAGCGTGAAAGGTGTTGGTGGAAGCACTGTCCAGTCGTGTTGGAATCAAAACAGTGGGGACACTGCGCCATGTCGCGACTGATTGTGAAGAACCTCCCAAATGGGGTGAGTGCAGAGGCAGGACTTGGGAATCTGAAATGAGACCAGCCGGGAACTGTGTGGGAGGGAAGAGATGCCTGGAGAGAATCGAAGAATTTTGGGGCAGGACTCCGGGCGAGTTCTGAACTCAAAGGGGGCAGGATTATCCCCATTTGATCCCTGAGAAAGAGGAATAGTGACTGCTTACGGTTTCACAGCCGGTTGTTTGGTACCTGACTCCTAACCCAACTCTTCCCAGGGCAGTGACAACTCCCACCTTGTGGCGACTGCCCTGCTCCCACAACCTCCTTCATTCGATCACTAGTTTTTAGTTATTCAGCCGGGACGTGGTCCGACATTGTATTTATATTCCTCTCCCAGTCAGGAGACTGTTGGGGAAGACATGAGGAGTATTAATCTGCGTACCTTCATTCCAATTCTCACTTCCATCTTAGGGCAGGTGGGAATACTGAGTGGGTAAAGGGGCTTTACAGCATTTAGCCAGTAAGTGGGGAGTGGTGACCCAGCCGTACTTTTTTGTTTCCCTAGAGCCAAGCACAGAACCCAGCGCATGGTAGGCAAAATAGGTGAAGGCACGTGATATTAGATGATTAGATGCAGTGGACTGGAATGGATCATCCTTTCTTCTCGCTCTCGATTTTTTTTTTTTTTTTTTAAAGACATAGTCTTACTCTGTCGCCCAGGCTGGAGTGCAGTAGCGCAGTCTCGGCAGTCTCGGCAATCTCGGCTCATTGCAACCTCCGCCTCTCAGGTTCAAGCAATTCTCCTGTCTCAACCTCCCGAGTAGCTGAGACTACAGGCACGTGCCACCACGCCCGACTAATTTTTGTATTTTTATTAGAGACACGCGGTTTCACATGTTGGCCAGGCTGATCTCAAACTCCTGACCTCAGGTGATCAGCCTGCCTTGGCTTCCCAAAGTGCTGGGATTACAGGTGTGAGCCACCGCCCCTGGCCCCCATTTCAGTTTTAATGTTGTGGGGTTTTTTCCTTTCCTTTTTTTTTCTTCTTCGTCAGGTGGGAAAGACTTGTGATGCACAGTTTTCAAAATTCAAACACTTTAGTAGTGTGTAACATGAGTAGCAAAGTATGCTCTGTCCGACCTTTCCTCTCTATCCAGGAGAAACTGTCTTCATTGATTTGTTTTTAGGGCTCCCCACATGTATCTCTGTATATTCAAGAAGTGTGCTCTCCTCCTTTTCACCTGCCTGCCCTAGTGACTATCTGCTAGGCCTTGACTATGAAAAATGAAGAATTTAGATCATCTGTTCCTCCCTCCAGTGTCTGTAATGTTCTTGTTTTTAATTCTTCTGTCATCATCTCCGAGTAGTATTCTTAAAAATACCTATGACTGCTCCGTCCATCAGGTTAGGCAGTGTGTCTTGATGCCTTGATTTCTGGGATGAGGATTTTTAGCATGGCTGCACTTCCTTTCCCTCCCAAGTTCAGCTTTGTTATGCTTCATGGTGTAGTTGACTCTCTTATCACTGTTTGTCTGATCTCATGAATGAAATTACAAAACAAAGGCAGTTGCAGCTGACACTTTGAGAGTTTACTATGTACCAGGTGCTTTAGGTAAAGCAACTCATTCAATCTTCACCATATCCCTGTGAGGTAAGTTTTATTTTTACACGCATTTTAAAGGTAGAGAAACCAAGGTACAGCGAGGTACAGGGATTTGCTTGAGGTCACACTGGTGTAATTTATAGAGCAGATATTGAATTGAGCAGTCTTTTTCTAGAATTTGCATTCCTCACCGCTACCCCTGACTCTCTCTTAGCATGATTGCCTGCACTAGTCTTAATTATTTTTTCAACAAATATTTAGTAGTGAGTACTTGTCATATTGCCAGCACTGTAGCTAGAGGTGGATAAATCTTGGTCCTTATTTTTGATGGGACTTGAAGGCCAGCGGAAAAGACAGGCACCAGATCATTATGGCGCATGGTGCAGGGTTTGACATATGAACTGGGTGCTGTGGGAGCACAGCGAGGTTGCTTACCTTGCTCATCTAAGGCATCTAGGAAAGGCCTCTTGGAGTAGGAGATGGTTGAACTGAGAATGAGGAGTTAGCCAGGGCCTATCTTGGGAAAGGTCACCCACAGGGGACAACCAAAACCTCAGAGGTAAGAAGGCTGTGAGGACTTTGGCAAGATGTGATGCCGAAGGGTTTGGTGGGCAGATCTTGAAGAGTTGCATGTTTTCCTTTAGGTGCTTGTCCTGGAGACTCGGGTACTAGAAAGTCACCAAAAGGTTTTTGGCAAAGGAATGATGGATTCAGACTTCAGTCAGATCTCTCCTAGGCACTGAGGACTTGAATTCACTGTCTTTTATATTTCTAAATTGAGTCACAAACCTGGATTCTGTAGGCCCTGGGCAGATCATTCATCCCTTATGAGTTTCATTTTCTCCTCTATAAAATGTGGTTAAAAATTCCTAACTCACAGAGTTTTGATGAGATCAGTTAGTAAGAAGCTACCTCAGAAAATGTCTTCTGGCTGGACTGCCAAGGCCTCTAACTTCTTGCATTTTCAAACTTGTTTTGGCTGTTTATGGGGCAACTCCACGACCACACACACACACAAATCACCCAGTATCTGCTTAGAAAACTGAGGTGTGAGGGTAGCCTGGCTGCAGTGAAGATGGTGAGAAGCCAGGAGCCTGTTTTCCACAGTATGGGGCTTCTTGACCTAATTATAATAATATTAGCATGTTAGTTTTTTAGTGCTGCTATAGCAAATTAGCACAAACTTAGTGGCTTAAACAATCCAAATGTATTACCTTACAGTTTTGCAGGTCAGAAATCCTAAAATCAAGCCTTTGGGAGGTCTGCAGTCCTGGAAGCTCTGTGGGAGTATCTGTCCCTTTGCCTTTTTTCACCTTCTAGAGACACCTGCCTTCCCTTGGCTGATAGCTGTGTACTCCATTTTTGGAGCCAATAACACAGCATCTTCCAATCTCTCTGTGTTTCCATCTTCTCTGACCTTCCTGCTTCCCTCTCATAAGGACCCTTGAGGTGACATTAGACCTGGCTGCATAACCCAGATCATCTCTCTGTCTCCACATCAGTCACACCTGCCAAGTCTCTTTTGCCATATAAGGTAACATGTCCACAGGTTCCAGGGATTCGGCTGTGGGCATCTTTTGGGGGGCTTCATTAGCAAAGGTTTATATAGCTTACCATGTCTGTTCATTCATTCACCTATTTCGGCAGGTGTCTATTAGGTATCTACCATGTGGAAGACATAATACTGCTTCTATAATTGGTCTTATAGGAGCCTCATAGAGTAGGAAGATGTCATTTGCAGCCATTATGATTTTGATTTCCACATTAGTGAGTGTTTAAGGGACTTTCTCAAGGCCACACAGCCCATGCTAGAGTCAGAGCTGGAACCTGTTTCTAACTAGAAAAGCACACTCTGCCCTCTTCATCTAAGGCCACCCTTAGAGAATCTCGTGGCCTCAGGTCTCCAGCCCATTTTGTCCCCTTGCTCTGGGGACTTTCCAGTTCATCTCTCATTCCTCTCTGTCCTAGATGAAGGAGGAGTGTTTCAGGCAGCTGTTTGCCGCCTTCGGCACGCTGACAGACTGCAGCCTGAAGTTCACCAAAGATGGTAAGTTCCGCAAGTTTGGCTTTATCGGCTTCAAGACGGAGGAAGAGGCCCAAAAGGCGCTGAAGCACTTTAACAGGAGCTTTATTGACACATCCCGGATCACGGTGAGTGGGCGGGAGTCTCACCCTTACCTGCCTATTGAATGGGATGTTGCTTGATCTTTCAACATTTGAGTTCAAAGACTGTCCCCCTTCACTTTGTGATGTCTTTGGTCTTCTTCCTCACCGATTTACACACTTTCATGTGCATAAGGACCACCAGAGAGCTTGTTATAACAGTTTCCTGGGCCCATCTCCAGAGAATCTGATTCAGTGCCTGGAGGCAGAACCCAAGAATTCGCACATCCAGCAAGCCCTCAGATGATGCCCATGCCACTGGTGTGAGGCCCACACCTTGAGAGCCACGTTCTACCTCATCTATTCACTCCTGCATTTAGCAAGCACTCAGTGCTGCTGGGAATGTAGAGAAAAAGGTGCTGCCTCAGCCCCTGTCCTCCTGGAGCCAGCTACCTCTGGGCAGGCAGGGGGCTGACAGGTCAGCATGTCGCTTTGGCTCAGTGTCATCCATGCTACGATAGGGTGAGCCCCAGGGACCGTGGGAGAACAAAGCTCTCTAGCCTGGCCAGGGAGGAGTCAGGAAAGCTTCCTGGAAGAGGGGGCTCCACTCAGGTCGCTCATGTATTTAGTGACTTTGTAAAAACATCTCTAATGCTTTGTTGAGAAGGAAAAAACATGATGGACAAATCCATGTATGTCTGTTGTGATCCCATGTGGACACAATCATATTCCTCTATCCATACATGTATGATAATTGCATAAAAGGCCGTAGGATAGGATTTGTACCAAAATACTATTCCTTTCTATGAGTAATAGACATTGGAGTACAGTTTTTTTAACTTTCATTGTACTTTTATATACGAATTTTGTACCATGAGCGCATGTCATTCTTATAGAAATAACCTATTTTGAAGGTATGCACTAGAGATTGTAACTGGCCAGGTGTGTTGATTTGTGCCTACGATACCAGCACTTTGGGAGGCTGAGGTGGGAGGATTACTTGAGGCCAGGAATTCAAGACCAGTCTGTGCAATAGAGCGAGACCATGTCTTTACAAAAATAAAAAAATTAGCTGGTCACGGTGACTTGTGCCTGGAGTCTTAGCTCTTCAGAAGGCTGTGACAACAGGCTCACTTGAGCCCAGGAGTTTGAGGCTGCAGTCAGCTGTGATCATGCCGCTGCATTCCAGCCTGCATGGTGCAGTGAGATCCTGAATCTTCAAAACAGAATAGATTGCAAGCAGCTGGCAGCTCCTTCCCCTGGAGGCAGTGCTTAACTGTGGCTGGGAGCGGCTTGCGGTGGCGGATGCCCCAATAACAGCGCTCTCAAAGCCCTTTCAGAGGAGCGTATTGGAGGTTTTCGGCTGGAACAGGGCGTCATCAGCCCAGGCTGGGTCTCCAGTCCTTTTCCATGCCTCCACTGGTCACCCCATTGTCCCTATCACTCTAGAATTGTTCTCCAGAGCCTGATGAGCTCACCTTATGGTAATTACCCCAGGGCAGTGTGGGGTAACCCTGGTAGATGCTGCCCCACGTTGCCCTGCCCAGACCCTGGCTGAGTGCTTGGCCCAAGTCATCTCACGCCATCCTCTTGGGCGCCCTGTAGAGCGGATGGTTAGGAGCTCGGCGTGCAGAGCCCGGACGCCCCCCGAGTTCCAGTCTTCACCCTGTCACTTGCTACCTGGGGAACCCAGGGCAGTCGACCTCCTGGTGCTTCAGATTCTTGATCTGGATTGTAGAAGGTCCCAGCTGTCCCTGATGTGAGAGGCCTCAGTGTGTCAGTACTTGCACAGCACTTTAGACAGCATCTGGCATGTGGAATTCCTCAGTAAGTGGCAGGTATTATCCTTACGGTATTACAGACTCATAGTGATAGCCCGTTAAAGTGTTATATTCTAGACTTGAAGGAGAAGAAAGCCCAGGCTAAGGGGTGAGGTGTCATCTGCTTCAGCAAACCCAGCTAGAAAGTGCCAGTTGTCTCAAATGCCCAAGCTCCCAGGTGCTGAAGGACAGCACCAACCTCGGTGCCTTGGCAGGTGTTAAAATCACTCTTTCCCACACAGGTGGAGTTCTGCAAGTCGTTCGGGGACCCGACAAAACCCAGAGCCTGGAGCAAACATGCCCAGAAACCAAGCCAGCCCAAGCAGCCTCCAAAAGACTCTGCTACTCCAGAAATTAAGAAAGTATGTAAAGGATCACTCTAGCCTCTGTCCCCAGTTCCAGTGGGGTAGTCACTCCCTTTTGGTTCCCAAAAGTGGGCCTTCCCTGGGCAATGCAGTTCTGTTTCCCAGCTCCCTTCATCTGGGTGACTCTAACCCTTCATGCCTTCTGTTTTCAGGACGAGAAAAAGAAAAAGGTGGTAGGTCAGTTGGAGAAGGTGAGAGTCTATCCTGTTGCCCAAGAAGGAGGGAGGGCAGCAGGTGGAAGAGGGTGGGGCTGGGAAAGGGAAGAGGCTGGAGAGGGTGGAGGCTGGAGAGGGTAGGGGCTGGGAGAGGATGAAGAGGGTAGAGGCTAGAGAGGATGGAGTCTGGGAGAGGGTGGAGGCTGGGAAAGGGAAGAGGATGGAAACGGTAGAAACTGGGAAAGGGAAGAGGCTGGAAGGGTAGAGGCTGGAGAGGGAAGAGGCTAGAGGGGGTGGAGGCCAGTAGAGGGAAGATGCTAGGAGAGGGAAGAGGCTAGAGGAGGTGGAAGCTGGGAGAGGGAAGAGGCAGGAGTGGGAGGAGGCTGGAGGGGGTAGAGGCTAGAGGGGGTAGAGGCTGGAGAGGGTAGAGACTGGGAAAGGGGAGAGGGTAGAGACTGGGAAAGGGAAGAGGCTGGAAGGGTAGAGGCTGGAGAGGGAGGAGGCTGGGAGAGGGAAGATGCTAGAAGAGGGAAGAGGCTAGAGGAGGTGGAAGCTGGGAGAGGGAAGAGGCAGGAGTGGGAGGAGGCTGGAGGGGGTAGAGGCTGGAGAGGGTAGAGACTGGGAAAGGGGAGAGGGTAGAGACTGGGAAAGGGAAGAGGCTGGAAGGGTAGAGGCTGGAGAGGGAAGAGGCTGGAGAGGGAGGAGGCTGGGAGAGGGAAGATGCTAGGAGAGGGAAGAGGCTAGAGGAGGTGGAAGCTGGGAGGGAAGAGGCATTAGTGGGAGGAGGCTGGAGGGGGTAGAGGCTGGAGAGGGAGGAGGCCAGCCCTGGTGAACAGAGAGCTGTGCCTCTGATCTCACCTGGCCTTGTCTTTGTGGTCTCTTAGTTTTGTCTGTTGAGGAGTCAGCTCTGCCTTCCTCAGAACTGACCGTGCTGAACCTCAGGGTCCCCTAGAGAATAGAGGAAGTGAGCTTGAGGGATCTTCTCACTCTATTAAGAGTCAGAAAGATCAAGCCCCACCTGAGCCTTCTCTGCCTCTTCTGTTTTCCTGTGTCCCTGCTGCCTGGGTTCCGGTGCCACCAGCTGAAGGAGGATACAGAATTCCAGGAATTTCTGTCGGTTCATCAGAGGCGGGCGCAGGCAGCCACTTGGGCGAATGATGGCCTGGATGCTGAGCCCTCGAGAGAGAAGAGCAAGCCGGCCAGCGACTATCTGAACTTCGACTCCGATTCCAGGCAGGAGAGTGAGGAGGAGGGAGCCGGGGAGGACCTGGAAGGTGAGGGCCTGTGGATGCTGTGCTCCACGTGCACGGGTCTGTGCTTGCCACTGGGCTTGTGGGCACCAGGTACCCCTCTGTGCCAGATGCTAGGAGTCAGGTGAGCCCTCGAGCTCTCTAGTGGGGTGATGATTCCTCTGCAGGTGCATCTGCTTCACTGATCCTAGTTATGTATTCAGTCAGTCAGTCACTCAATGAATATTTCTTGAGCACGTATTATTTGCCAGTCATGCTTCAGGCACTGGGATTATGTTGATAAGCAAAAGACAGAAGGGTCCCCACCCCCATGGAGCTGCGATTACGGTTGGGGAGATAAACAATAAAAAATAAGTCCACTGTTGGGTGTATGATAGGATGATGAGTGCTACAGAGAGAAAGCAGGAAAGGGGGACAGGAGAGTTATCAGGGAAGGTGAGGGAGTGAGCCTTTATCCTCCGAAGGGGTTTGTGGTCTAGGGGGAGGCCTGGTGGGCAAGGGAGCAATTGCAGCACAGAAGGATACATGCTCGGTGGAAAGTTGGGAGTCGATTTGGGGCTAAAGGTGAGAGGATGTGCATTTAGTGCAATTATGCCTGGTAACATGTCTGCTGCGCTAAGTTCACAACTGAGGAACTCAGGAGACTTAGTGGGACACGGTAGGGGAGGGGAGAGAAAAGGGGTTCCAGACAAGGGAACAGCACCGCAAAGACACGGAAAGGGAAGTGTGTGGGCTTGAGGGGCTCGAGGTGGGTGGGGTGGCTGGAGCAGGAGGCTACGGTGGAAGAAGCCTGCACAGCCAGCCCTGATGAGGAGCTTGGGTTTCACACTGTGTGACACAGAGAATATCAAAGCTGCAGTAGCTTCACCCATTTGGCATTGCTAATCAGAGCACTTATGGGGGATGCTGGCCACAGGGCCATAGACAGGGTGGGTGTGGTGCCTCAGGCCTCCCACTAGGAGGACCATCTGCCGTTTGCTGCCTCCCAACTCTGGTTTACTCATAGCTATCACTGATTCTAGCCTCCCTGTTTTTCCAGAAGAGGCAAACCTGGAACCGAAGGCCGCTGTGCAGAAGGAGCTGTCGGACATGGATTACCTGAAGTCCAAGGTGGTGAAGGCCAGGTCATCCTCTTCGTCAGAGGAAGAGGAAAGTGAAGATGAAGCCGTGCATTGTGATGAAGGGAGTGAGGTCGAGGAAGAGGATTCCTCCAGCACCCGAGCCCTGCAGGAAAGAGACGACAAGGGTGTAGGCCAAGAGCAAGGGGTGCCAGCTGGGAAGAAGAGGCCATTGGAGGCCAGAGCCGAGGTGCGTGTGTATCCCGCGGGTGCCAAGGGAGGAGGTCCGCTCTCTGCTTGCCTGTGGTCCCCGCAGCTCCTGTTAAGAGAGTGGAATGTGGAGGAAAGACGCAGCTCTGCAGTCCGAAGGCTCCTTCTGATCTCGGCCTTGCCGCTTGCTTCCCATGCGTCCTTTCTTCGTTTCTTTTCTATTTTTTTTTTTTTTTTTTTTTTTTGAGACAGAGTCTTGCTGTGTCACTCATGCTCCATGCTGGAGCTCGTGGTGCGATCTGAGCTCACTGCAACCTTTGCCTCCCAGGTTCAAGTGATTGCCTCAGCCTCCTGAGTAGCTGGGATTATAGTCATGTGCCACCACGCCCAGCTAATTTTTTGTATTTTTAGTTGAGATGGGATTTTTGCCAACTTAGCGAGGCTGTTCTCAAACTCCTGACCTCAAGTGCACTGCTCACCTCAGCCTCCCAAAATCTTGGGATTACAGGCATGAGCCACTACACCCGGCCTCTGCATTTATTTTCTGTTGCTGACCTGGAGAGGTCACCTGCCTTCCAGAAATTGCCTATAAGTAGGGTGACAACTAAATGATTATCCACACTAAGTTGAAAGTGAGATGCTAGTCCACTGGGGTGCCAGGCTATGGATGTAGTTACTGTAGGTCTGAGGACCACAGATACAGACAAACTGGAGCAGCCCCGGTCAAAGCACCCGTATCCCACCTGTGGGGTGGAAGGAGCTGAGTGATGGCTCCGAGGCTTTATCATTTGTATTAAGTAACAGCCGGCAGAGGGGCACAGACCAGTCATCAGCAGTAACAGGGAGGATCAGCTGAGCCCGTGCCACATACTGGGCACCATGCCGTTGCATCTCATCACCATCTTGAGGGCAGGTGCTGCTCTTGTTCCATTTTACGGGTAAGGAAACAGGCCTGGAGAAGGAAAGTGCCTCACCCAAGGTCACAGCTGGGAAGTGGTGGGTTCATAATTTAGCCCCAGGTCTGCTGGGTCTGAAGTCAAGATCGTAAATGTGGGCACTTCCTCAGATGTCAGCCAACTTGTCTCCCACCTGGGAGTCCTCTCTGCATCAGAGACAGGGCAGTTTGACATGTTGTCCAGGTTCCGCCCTTTCTCTGTGAAGTATGGTGTGGCCTCTCTGCCCAGCCTGTATTTTCTTTTTTTTTTCTTTTTTGAGACAGTCTCACTCTGTCACCCAGGCTGGAATGCAGTGGTATGATTTCAGCTCGCTGCAGCCTCCGCCTCCTGGGTTCAAGTGAGTCTCGTGCTTCAGCCTCCCAAGTAGCTGGGACTACAGGCATGCACCACCACGCCCGGCTAATTTTTGTATTTTTAGTACAGATAGGGTTTCACCATGGTGGCCAAGCTGGTCTTGAGCTCCTGGCCTCAAGTGATCCACCTGCCTCAGCCTCCTAGATTGCTGGAATTACAGGCGTAAGCTACTGCACCTGGCCCTAGCCCTGAATTTTTCAAATGAGGTGAAAGCAGGCTTTATCCTCCTCTTTTCTTTCCTCTTTTCCTTTTCTTCTTCCTCCCTCCTTTTATTTTTTGTCTCTTCTAGTTAGGCACCCCGTCCTTTTTTCCCCCCTCGCAAAAAGTGTGTATTTCAGAGAGGTAGTAGAGTGTGGAGAAGTCAGAATTACAAGCTGAAATACTAGTTCCAAAATTTAGTAGCTGTTGGACCTCGGGTGAGATACTGTACTTCCTTCAGCCCCTAAGTTTCGTCTATAAAAAGACACTCATGGTGGCACTGCTCCCTGCCTCTGGTTTCTGACCCTGTGCCTAAGTATATGCTGGAATTCTGGAATCTTCAGATTTCAGGAAGCAAACCCTTTGGAATGCAATACCCCCAGCAGGCTCAATCCCCTCTGCCTACCTTGTTACTAAATACAGAGGATAAAAGGCAGCACCCATCATCCAGCTCAGTCACATTTCTGCAGTGCAGCCAGAAAAGACCGCTCGCGCTACGTGGATCAGCATAAGCTGTAAATGGGCTCACATCCACTCAGGGCAGGCTTTGCTAGGAAGTGCATTCAAGTCAGGGCAGGTTTTGTTGCCATGAAAGTTACCAGAAAAGTTGGTTTTTCAGAGCTGTCTGGATTCTGGAATTGTGGGAAAAAAGACCCTGAACCCATAGTCTCCATAAGATTGTTATAAAGATTTAGTAGGTCAGTGGCATCTGTAAAGTGCTTAGCTCAGTGTCTGGCACTGATAAGCCCTAAATAGTGACACTGACATCTCTGTTCTTCAGGGCTCCTTCCCATTCCCACCCCCCTTTGTGGCCCCAGGGCCCCTTTCCGAGTGCCCATAGCTTGCCAGGCTGTGGTTCCAGCCCTCATCTCAGGGGCACACACAGACTCGGCATCACATAGGCTACACCTCCAGCCAGACTCCATCCACATTAGGCATTGATTCTTCCCAGCAGTCCCTACCCTGGCAGCAGGTACCTTCTCTGACACTGAAATGTCCCAGTGAATATTAAAGAATATTTTAAAAATTGCCCAAAAGTAGGGTGACTACTAATTTATCAACGTCCATAGGCCTACTCAGTCCCCTTTGGACATGGGAGTTATATCCTATATGCAGCTGTATGAAGGGTCATTGTGGCCACCTCTGTTTGTTTTTCTGATCACTCAGGCAGAGAAACCAGCAAACCAGAAGGAACCCACCACCTGTCACACCGTGAAGCTGCGGGGAGCCCCATTCAACGTCACAGAGGTATATGCTGAGAACAAGGGTGGGGAGGCCAGGAGCCTTTGGTACGTGGGGGTGTTAGAGTCAGTTGAGGACATGAGCTGGGAGGAATTGGGGGCCAACAAGGCTGAAAACTAAGATCTCCAGCATTGTCGGGGTCAGGGAGCAGGAGTGGCTACACCAAGACGGAGTTCTGGTTTCCCCCGCACCAGGGTGGGCACACACTCTGTTAAAGAAAAGGGTAGGGGGTGAACCAGTAAATATTTAAGGCTTTGTGATCAACACAGTCTCTCTTGTGACTACTCGCCCTGCTCTGATAGCAAGGAAGCAGTCTCACAAAGTAGGTACAAATAAATAAAACTTTATTTACGAAAACAGGCAGTGAGCCAGGTTTGGCCTGTGGACTGTAGTTTGCTGTCTCTGGGTCCGTAACAGTGGTAAACACTGTTTTAATTTTCGCTCCTCATGAAAGTAATAGAAGTTCAGTCATAGAAAATTCAAAACCATGTAGCTAAATGAAAAGAATATTTGAAAAATTGCCCAAAAGTAGGATGACTACTAAATTATCATCTGCAGTAAATTGAGAGTGAGGGGCTGGGGGGGGTGCCACCCCAGTGGGGTGCCAGGCTGTGGGTGGAATCACCGCAGGTCTAAGGACTACAGATACAGTGACCACCCATTCCAGGCAAACGGGGGCTGCCCTGGCCAGTGCACCTGTATCCCACCCAGGGACATCCACTGATAGAGTTCAGGTGTATCTTCTTAGATGGTTTTTGTTTTGTTTTCCTTTGGTTTTAGTTTTCAATTTTTTTGTGAGACAAGGTCTTGCTCTGTTGCCGAGGCTGTAGTACAGTAGTGCCATCATAGCTCACTGCAGCGTCGTCGTAGACGTTTTTGTCTTTGTATGTCTAAGAAGCAATTCTTTACTGGTAACTCTTTGGAAACTCTTTTTCCCCCTCATAATGATATGTCCTAGACCTCTTTGAATGTTGAATATATTCTGCTACAACAGCATTTTTTATGCTCATGCTATTCCTTACTCAGGGTAAACTTCCATAGGCCTACTCACTCCCCTAAATTTGGACACGGGAGGTATATCTAGTTTTTTGCTGTTATAATAATGCAGTTCCTTGCAATTAGGGGTGAGCAGACTTCGTCTGTAAAGGCCAGATGGTAAACATTTTAGGCTTTATAAGCCATATAATCTCTGTCACACATTCGTTGGGTTTTTTTTGTTTTGTTTTGTTTTGTTCATAAATAACCTTTTAAAATGTAAAAACCATTTTTAGCTTGCGACCAATACAAAAGCAGACCATGGTGATATTTGACCTGTGGGCCATAGTTTGCTGATCTTTGCTCCAGAGAGATGTTTCTGTGTGGGTGCATGTATATTTCTAAGGCATTGGCACAGAACATCAGTGTCCTCTGGGAGCATTGCTAATTTATACTCCCTCTAGCAGAGTCTACAAGTGCCCATTTCCCTGAACCCTGGGTCTTATTAATGTTTTATCAATGTGATAGGTCAAGTTGGCATCTCCTGTTAGTTTATATTTTAAATTACTTGTAAGACGGATCATCCTCTCACATTTGTAGATCACATATATCTTTTTTTTTTTTTCTTTTGAGACAGAGTTTCGCTCTTATATTCACCAGGCTAGTCTCGAACTCCTGAACTCAGGTGATCCACCCACCTTGGCCTCCCATCGTGCTGGGATTACAGGCCTGAGCCACCATGCCTGGCCAGCATATCTTCTCTTTTAGGTGGCTTGCGCCTGTAATCTCAGCACTTTGGTAGGCCAATATGGGCAGATCACAAGGTCAGGAGATCAAGACCATCCTGGCTAACATGGTGAGACCCTGTCTCTACTAAAAATACAGAAAAAATAGCCAGGCATCGTGGCACACGCCTGTAGTCCCAGCTACTTAGGAGGCTGAGGCAGGAGAATCGCTTGAAATCGGGAGGCAGAGGTTGCAGTGAGCTGACATCGTGCCACTGCACTCCAGCCTAGGCGACAGAGCAAGACTTCGTCCCCACCCCCGCCCTCAAAAAATGTGCCCGATCATGTCTTTTGCTCTTTTCTCTCTTGAAGTCTTTATCTGTTCTCTTACTCTATATGTTTATAAATTTCTGAAATACAACTTATCAAACTTCAAAGTAGCAAGCAATAAGGGTTTATTAAACTCACTGAGTTGCCATGTCATTTTGTCAGAATTTTTTCAGTACCAACCATTCAGAAAAATCACATGCTTTAATTAATAAAACAAAAACCACTAGGTGGCTACTTGCAAAACTAATACACAAAAACCCAATACTCAAGCTTCATGAGAAGTGAAAAAGGCCAGATTTAACCCCAAGTATATAAAATTATCTAGAGGGGAAACCATGTCTCAAAATGCTGTTAGTGACATTGCTATTTTACTGCTGATAGTGACACTGCTATTTTATATTACTCTCATTTTTTCAATTTTTTTTTTCAAATTTTTTTCCAAGGTAATTTTAATGATGGAGAAGAGAAATGTCTAAGGAAAGAGAAAAACTAAAGAATGAAACACTTTGTAATCCTTTCTGATTCAGAAATTTGCCCCATGTCTTTTCATTGGGTTATACTTTTATTTGGTTAGTAAAAGGAAAAAAACCTTTTCTTCTTGTTACAGAAAAATGTTATGGAATTCCTGGCGCCCCTGAAACCAGTGGCCATTCGAATTGTGCGAAATGCTCATGGGAATAAAACAGGTACGATCTGGGATGTTTCTGGGCGGGAAAGGGGGCAGGCAGTGAAGATGGAAGGTTGGGGTACTTGAATGAGGGAGAGGTTTGAAGGGCACCCCTTTTTCTTCCTATCTGTGGTCCTCAGTTCTGTGGATGTGGTCAAGTCAGGGCTACACCTCTTGCCGCAGGCTTTGGTGGTCTGGTGTATAGGGACGGAGGTTTCACCCATGTTTCTCATCTTTCCCCTCTTCATCTTGGCCTTCACCTATCCTGGTGGGCTCACCTATTGCGCCAAAACAAATGCCAGCAGGTCCTGGGGTTTGCTGGGCAAAGTCCACAGGCAGCTCTGCTGGTGGACAGGGCTCTGATCTGCTGAACTTGTGTGGTGGTGCCCTGTGCCACCCTCCCTGCAGGTTTGCACTCCAGGCAACCCAGGGCTTCAGAGCCCTGGGTTTTGGCTTCCCTGAGGTGAGCAGTGTGGCCGGTAGGCAAAGTGTCTGAGCTCGGGAAAGTGGGCACGAGCTCAGGAAGGTGGGCAGCTGCCCATGCCTGCTCCTCCTTGCTGGCCAGCCCCGGACACTACGGGAAACGCAGCAGCAGATGTGCTGCTTCTCAGAGAAGCACACTGAGGCCCCATTGTTGCAGAGAGGTCGGAAGCCACTGGCTGTGGACTCTGTCTTTGGCAAGAAGACACTGGCCTGGGCAGAGCAGTTGAGAGCTACTTCGGCTGAGATCTGAGGAAGCAGGTGTCCTTGAGGGGTGGTCTCATCACTGTCGTGTTTCTGCCTTTCTTCCCCAACTCTGTCTTACCACAAAAGCTTCACTTACCTGGCCGATCCATTTAGCCGACCATCCCTCTCCTTGCAGACTGATTACAGGGCAGGGTGAGGCCAGGGTAAAGGGTCCTGTCCAGGCATCAGGTAGGAGCCCTATGACCTTGGACAAGGGATTTAGCCTCGGTTTTTTTTTCTGTGCAGTTACGTAAATCTGTCTTGCCAAGTTGCATGAATGGCCACGTGTGCAGCATTTAGAGCAGTGCTAAGGCCCTATTGTGCACTTCATGAAAGCTGCTATTCATATTCATGCTGATGGTGCTGGTGGTGGTAGTGCCCTTGCTTTTATGACACTTCAGGGACCAGACGGACCAAGAAGCATATCTGAGTTGTCAGGGCCAAGAGAAAACCATATTGGAGGCCCCGGAGTTGGAGACAGCTGGCATCCAAGCATGAAATGTTGAAAAGCAGCAGAATGTCCCCTGCAGGAGAGCTGGGGAGGAGGCAGGCCAGGCCCCTTAAGCTTAGGAGCCTCATTAAAGATTGTGTGAGTCCCAGCTACTCAGGAGGCTGAAGTGGGAGGATTACTTGAGCCTAGGAGTTCAAGTCCAGCCTGGACAACATAGCAAGACCCAATCTCAAAAAAAAAAAAAAAAAGACTGTGGGCTTCAGTCTGGATGCAGGGGCCCCCAGGAGCTTAGAGCAGGGCAGGCAGGTGGGCAGTGATCAGATTTAGGATGGTCCCTGGCTGGTGAAGAATGGGTCCTGAAGCCAGGCATTTGCCATCCTTTAAGGGAGGATCAGTGGTGAGCGGGCCCAGGGTGTGGCCATGGAGAGGAGGAGGTAGAAGGATGGAAGATGTTTATGGGGATGGATGAGGTGCCTGGATATAGGAAAGGAGGGCACAGAGGAGTCACAGAAAGAGTCTAAAGAGCCTTATGATGAAAGGCAGAAAATCCCAGGGCTTTGGACCAAGTACTAGACATTGCCAGCTATTAGCTCTGTGCCCCTGGGAGTATTTCTTTACTGCTCCAGAAAAGCAGGGGAACGGTCCTCAATGAGGCCCAATGAGGTCAGGAAGCAGAGCCTCTCATGCTACAGAAAGACTCCCCATTCGCTTATTTTTGTGCAAGTCAAGGCCTCAGGCACCCAGGAGCAGAGTGGGTGTGGAGATGGTGCTTCCAGTGCCTAGACGGGCCCTTCTCCAGAGAATGGCATGGAACAGTTGCCAGTCAGGGGTGGGGTGAGGCTTGGAGAGAGACAGAAGCCTCCTGGGCTCCGACTCCTGGACTTCATCATCTTCATCCACAGCACCGGCCGGGGTCTGGATGCTCCCCGCAAAGGGAAATTTGGCTGTGAGTGGGAGAGAGAGAGGGAGATCCTTTGTATTTTGGAGATTTGGCCAAGATAGAGGTTTCTCCCTCACTTTCTGCTCCTAGCACAGTATCGGTGTTCCTCTGCGGTCTTACCCCCGCAAGTGTCTGCGAGGCCTTCAGATTTGAGCTCTGTCATTGTCCTCTGTCAGGGTACATCTTTGTGGATTTCAGCAACGAAGAGGAAGTGAAGAAAGCTCTGAAGTGCAACCGGGAGTACATGGGTAAGGAAGCCCTGGCCACGTGCCAGCTCTGTGTTTCAGGGTCCATCTTCCTTCCTTTCCTTTCCATGTTCTCCTTGAGTACTGACTCTCAGCAGGCACTGTTCTAGACACTGGGGACACGGCAGGGAGTAAACATACCCAGATCCCTGCCCCTCTGGAGCTGACAGAGTAAACTGACTTTTCAGGAAGGGACAGATGATTAAATGTGTGATTTATGCTACAGGAAAACACCAAGCAGGCACGGGTCCTGGGGAAGGCAGGGATTGGAGGAGGCTTGGCTTTAAACAGGGTGCTGTCTGCTTTGGCCTCACTGAGGGGCGACATTGGAACACAAGTCTGCAGTTGAGGAAGCAGGCTTTGGTTCTATGGGCAGGATGTTCAGTAGAGGGAACAGCACACACAAATTCCCTAGAGTTGGGAGGTCTTCTGAACAATACCCAGGGATGCAACCTTTGACCAATCCCTGGCCAAGACAAGTGATTTAAATCCAGCTATCACCCCCAGTGAAGGCATGAGTTAGAGAAGATGGGCAGCCTTGGCAATCTCGTTAGCAAGTCAAGAGGTGGGTATTTATTGAGCAGCTCACAGTGCCTGTGCAGGATACAGTGACAATAGCACCCTAATCAGGCACAGGGGCTGTGCGTGCAAACAAATCATCAGCAGGTAGGTACCCAGTGCTAGGCTGTCACCTAAGACCCTTCCCAAGGCCGAACAGCAAGCAGTGCCGCAGAATACACTCCAGAGTTTAGAGAATGCATACTGTGGTTTGGGATAACCTGGGCAGGCTCCCTCCAGGGCTGAAGCTGAACTGGCAGGATGAGTGAGATTTGGGTTCAGGCCTGGTGTTGGCTTACGCCCAGGTGATAGGGCAGGTGTTGGGCGCTGTCATCTGCCACCTTGATCTTGTTGTCTGGAAGGCAGCAGAGAAGAGTTTGGAGTCACCAGCAAGGAGTCTCTGGCACATTCCAGGCTTCACCCCAGAGCCCTGACTCCTCCTCATTGCAGGTGGGCGCTACATTGAGGTGTTCAGGGAAAAGAATGTCCCCACCACCAAGGGTCCTTCAAAGAATAGCGCCAAATCCTGGCAAGGCCGGATGCTCGGGGAGAACGAAGAGGAGGAGGACCTGGCTGAGTCTGGAAGGCTCTTTGTACGGAACCTGCCCTACACCAGCACCGAGGAGGACCTGGAGAAGCTCTTCTCCAAATACGGTAGGGGCGTGGCCTCGGGGCTGTGGGTACCCAGTGGCTGAGAGCCGGGCTCAGACTCCGACCTCCTGGGTTCAGGTCTCAGTGTGCACACAACGCCACATCTCTGGCCTCAGTTTTCTCATCTCTAAAATGGGACCAACTACCCCTGAGCTGCTGTGAGGGTTCAATGGCATGATGAATGCAGGGACTTGCAGGGCAGGAAGTAAAAGGTATTAATAGCATCACTGGCATCTTTTGCTGTCTGAACTCTGTAACTTCTCCAAATTCAGAATTGAAGCGATTGGGATGACTTTTTTGAGGTAGTCCCTTGCTGTCCAAACTCTTGCCACTCAGTATTGGAATTGAGAAACTGCCTGACGAATATACCTACATGATGTTCCTCCATAGCTCAACTCTTAATTATGTAAAGTCTTCTTATCCAAGCTGAGCACCAGATAGATTTGATAGTGTTGAGGTTAGTAGTGGTGTTGCTGTTGTCAGGTCATGGGATTGAAGGCCTGTAGTCCAGCTTGGCCACGACAGGCTGTGTGGGTTTGTAGAGTTAGCATTGTTGAAGGGCAGAAAGGGAGGGTTCAGGATGAGGGGAGGTCTGGATACCTTTGAGATCCCCATAGTGTCTCCCTGTGTCTATGCAGAGGCCAGCTGTAGGTTGTGGGATCAGAGATGTAGGTTGAACACCTGGTGTGGGTGGACCCCGTTGTCAGGGCAAAGATGCCCTGAGTAGGGGCTGACCTCCAAGCCTGGGGCCTGCCCCCAGTGGAACTGTTTGTTCCATTCACCATTCTGCTCACCAGATCCTTCCACACAAGTTGGCGTCCTGGCTTACACCGCATGGCTGCGCTGAGTGAGAGAAGCATTCATCAATACACTGCAAATGTCCATTTGGGAAGGAAAGACCCAGAGAGGGGACATGGTCAGACCCTGGCGTTCATAGTGAAAACCAATGCAGAAAGGGTGTGCTTTAATCGGAGCATGATGCTAATGTCATCATGGAAGACACTTCTTTGGCACTAACTGTAGCAGGCACCATTTCGTGCACTGTGCATGCATTAATGCATTTAATCCTTATAGCTGCCCATGAGCTAGGTACTGTTGTGCTGTTTTACAGATTAAAAGACTTGAGGCATGGGGAGGCTCATTTGCCCAAGGCAGGCTGCACATGTGGCAGGTGGTGGTGCTGGGCTCCAGCCCAGGTATTGTTGCTCTTAGGATAGACACATGTAGGGGACAGGAAATGACACTTATGACCTGTGAGGTTGGTGCACAGCTGGTGCTCACCACATTCTTCCCTGGGGCCAAGTGTCCCCAGCCCACCAGAGACCAACACTTCTCCTGTCCTTAGGTCCCCTGTCTGAGCTCCACTACCCCATCGACAGCCTGACCAAGAAACCCAAGGGTTTTGCATTCGTCACCTTCATGTTCCCCGAGCACGCTGTGAAGGCCTACTCAGAGGTGGACGGGCAGGTATTCCAGGTGAGGCCCCTCCTGGGCTGGCCGGGAGACTGCAGGGCTCATGTGGTAGGGAAAGGCCGTGTGTGTGTGTGTGTGTGTGTGTGTCTGTAGACATGGGCGTCCCCTTTGTGAGCCTAAGAAGACGTGCAGTGGCATGCCAAGTCACTGCCTCACCCAAGCCACTAGAAGGTCAGAAGTCACATAAGGGCAGGGTCTGATCTGTTCTTGTCACTGATTTGTGGCACCTACACCTGTGTCTGGCACAGAGCAGGCACTGAAAAAATATTCCTTGAATGGATGAATTTGCTCTTCATCTCTGTAGATACCACCTTGGAAGAGGAGTAAGAAGAAAGGAATTTTTTGATAGGGGCATATTAAAATGGCCGCAGTGGAATATAAGAAACTTCTCTTTTCCCAGTGTTACCAAGTAATATACTTAGCATCCATCCCTGAGTCTCAGGCTACCTCGCCATCACCCTTTTTCCTTTTCTCATTCATTCATTCATTCATGATTTCTTGACCACCTTGTGATCATCAAGCCAGACTTGGCCCTGCCAGCCTCGAGCTCACATTCTCACTCACCTGTGCAGGGACGGGAGGTGATGCAGGCTTGCAGGGCAGGGAGAGGGCTGCGGGTGCGGGTTATAAACTGATCAAAGATTCGTGTGTGTAGCGGTGTCAGATGACCCCCTCATGACGTGGGGTGCCGGTCGGGTGGGGAGAGAGTTGCCACGTTCTACCTGACTTGCCACCCTCTGGTCAGGGCTTTAGTGCTGGGTCCAGCTTACTCGTGGCAGATGCCAACATCCTCTGGCAGGAAGCAGGGCTGGCAGGCAGGGCTGCTGTTTACTCCCTTCCTGTCATCCCCATCCAGGGCAGAATGCTCCATGTATTACCATCTACCATTAAGAAGGAAACCAGCGAAGATGCCGGTGCCCTGGGATCATCGTCCTACAAGAAGAAGAAAGAGGCCCAGGACAAAGCCAACAGCGCCAGGTCCTCAGTTCCCCTGAAAACGCTGAGCCCCAACCCCAATCCTCTGCCGCCTTCACCCTGCCCTTTCTAAGCCTCCTGGGTCTTCCGACCCCTATGGGTTTAGTTCATACCTTACTGATCTTCAGTGTTCTCATCTGTAAAATGGGAGAATAACAGTAGTGCCTTCCTTTTATGGTGCTGTGAGGTTTAAGTGAGTGAATGTATGTGAAGTGCTTAGTTCCTGACACAGGTGAAGCGCTGGGCTAATGTTAGGGGTGGTCCCTGTCATCATCCCTCTCTTCTTCAGGCCCTGTATACGTAGCCCATGGTAGGGAAATCGGGGGGACGTAGAAAGACAGGCCTAGGAGCCCATTTCTTAATGGGTTTTGTGTTTGAGAGCAAGATCCCCTCATTTCGCTGTGGTCTGATCCCCTTGTTCTGCCTCTGCCTCTTAGCTCTCACAACTGGAACACGTTATTCATGGGGCCAAATGCCGTGGCCGATGCCATCGCACAGAAGTACAGTGCCACTAAGACTCAAGTTTTTGACCACGTGAGTAAAGGCCGACCAATCCTCTCTGGGATCCGGGCCAAATGGAAGGGGAGAAAGAGCAGGAGGCACGTTGTGCTGCTGTCGGCTGTGAGGCTGGGGTCCCTGGGGCTCTCCTCTTGGGCCTTCCCAGAGACCTCTGGAATGGAAGGTGCTCTCCAGCCCTGCCTTTGGAAACATCCCCAACCGGCTCCAGCTCTGGTTTCTCATGCTGTTGTATGGAGCCACCCCAGAGAATGTGATTGACAGTGGTGTCAATGAGTGACATTCCTGAGCCCTCCGCTATGCCACAAACGTAAGTGCGTGATACTCCTCACAGTGGCCCTGTGAAGTAGGGGTTCTTATATCCCCATTGTCCAGATGAAGAAACCAAGGCCAGGGACATGGTAAACTTGTCCAAGGTCACAGACTTGCAAAGAGGTGGAGGGGGGAGGACACCAGGTCTGGCCAGCTCCGGTGCCTTGCCTCTGAGCCGTGTCTCACGCTTCCCACCACCCAGGTCTCTGAAGCCAGGGGAAGGGTCATGGATTCCGTTCCTCCTTCTCTCCCAAGTCTAGCCTTATTCCTTCTGACTTCTTCAGCCATCCAGCCAGCTCCTCCACATCACATAGCTTTAAAAATCAACGTCACGTTTTGATAGACATATAGATCATGATATGCTTACCATAGGCCAGAAAATCACCATTTCCATCATCTCACACTTGCCTTTCTGTGTGTGTGGCAAAAACACCAAAAATCCACTACAGAAGATTTTGCTAAAAGCAGAAATCTCCAATGTTACTTCTAGTCCTAATGTCTTACACTGCTGTTAGATCTCTAGACTTACATGGCTGAGGTATCTGCTCTTTTGTATTCCTTTTACTTTATATCCTGTATGTGCTTTGTACCTTCTACAAAAGGATAAAAGGATACTTTTTAAAAGGTATATTCAAGTAGGTGTGTAGATAAACATACATATATATTTGTTGTTGTTGTTTTTGGAGACAGAGTTGCTCTGTCACCCAGGCTGGAGTACAGTGACATGACCATAGCTCACTACAGCCTCCCAAATTCTTGGCTCAAGCAATCCTCCCACCTCACCCTCCCGAGTGGCTAGGACTGCAGATGTAGGCCATCATGCCTAATTTATTTTTATTTTTGCAGAGTTGGGGGTCTCACTTGTAGGCTTAAGTGATCATCTCACTTTGGCCTTCCAAAGTGTTGGGATTACAGGCAGAATTCATATAAAGCATATTTTATATGTGTAAAGTAAAAAGGATACTTTGTCTAAGGTACTTCACATAAAGCCTGAAAATACCCTGTTCTTTGTATATTTTGTATCTTCATACCCTCTTTTAAAATGGATGCATCTGGGCCAGGTGCGGTGGCTCACACCTATAATCCCAGCACTTTGGGAGGCTGAGGCAGGCGGATCACTTGAGGTCAGGAGTTCGAGACCAGCTTGGCCAACATGGAGAAACCCCATCTCTACTAAAAATACAAAAATTAGCCTCGTGTAGTAGCACATGCATGTAATCCCAACTACTCAGGAGGCTGAGGCAGGAAAATTGCTTGAACCCAGGAGGCAGAGGTTCCAATGAGCCTAGATCACACCACCACACTCCAGCAAGACTCTGTCTCAAAAAAAAAAAAAAAAAAAAAAAAATCATGCATCTGGAGTTAGAGGCAGCTGAGTTCTTCCCAGGCAAACCTGGGAGTGGTTTTCATCAAATTAACAAAGGACATCGGTGGATTTGGCTCAGAAGCTCCTTGCCTGTTGCTTGCCCACCCCTTCTCCCCAGGCACTAAAGGTCAGTGCTGTCCATCAGGGAATGCGAGCCACATGTGTAGCTGGAAATGGTCTAGTGGTCACATGTTTAAAAGGCTAAATGAAACAGGCAAAATTGATATTAATATATTTCATTTAACTTGGTATATCTAAAATATTATTTCACCATATATATAATGTTTAAAAAAAGTTACAAGCTATTTTAGTCTTTTTTTTCCGTCACAGAATTTTGTCTGTGTTTTACACAGAGAGTGGTTTAGATGTGTCTCGTTGCATTTCAAATACTGAGTGGCTCTGAGGGGCTTGTGGCACTGTGTTGGACAGCACAGCTCTAGACCCAGGCCAGCTGGAGGACTGCAGCCGCTTCAGATCCCACAAGTGCTCTGAGTTCTGGGAACACAGCAACCCCCCAAACAGGAGCATTTGAGGGTCTTGTGGTGCCTTCTGGTGAGGGAAAAGACTGACACATTAGCAGAGGTACAGTGCGTTAGGCCTGGTGATGGCAGAGAACCGAAAAGCCAAGGGAGAAATAGGCTGTCTTTGCAAGGGTGTGCTGGTCAGCAAGTGACACTTAAGCCAAAACTGAATAGAGTAAGGGAGTGCGGGGTAAGAGCCGTGGAGGCCGAAGTCAGCAACTGCCAGAGCCCTGGGGTGGGATGAGCTCAGCGTGGGAGTGCCAGCAAAGACCCATATGATGAGGGGCGGGAGAGTGCAGGAAAGGGAACCCTGGGTTCCCAGATCTACTATGAGAGATCTGGGAAGCCAGAGCCATTGGGGTCTAGGCGCAGTGGCTCACACCTGTAATCCTAGCACTTTGGGAAGCTGAGGCAGGCGGATCGCTTAAGCCCAGGAGTTCAAGACCAGCCTGGGCAATATGGCGAAACCCCATCTCTACAAAAAATATAAAAATGAGCCGAGTGTGGTGGCGCATGCCTGTGGTCCCAACTACTCAGAAGGCTGAAGTGTGAAGATTGCTTGAGTCTGGGAGATTGAGGCTGCAGTGATCCGTGATCACACCATTGCACTCCAGCCTGGAGGACATATGCGACAGAGTGAGACCCTGTCTTTAAAAAAAAAAAGCACAGAGCCATTTGGGGGCATCTGATCGATGTAGGAAGGTGAGCGGCATCCGTGGATCCATTTCTATCCCTGCCGCCTCCTCAGGCTGTTGGAAAAGGAGAGGACCAACATGTCACCTGCCGGTCAGCCAACTGGGGCTCTTCCTTTCCTCTCCCACAGGAGACCAAGGGCAGCGTGGCCGTACGCGTGGCTCTGGGGGAGACACAGCTCGTCCAGGAAGTGCGGCGCTTCCTCATAGACAATGGGGTCAGCCTGGATTCCTTCAGCCAGGTAGGTGCTCTCAGCGGCGCCAGCCAGCAGCCACTAGAGAGCCAGGAATGACCTTTCCAGGGAGACACAGGTGGATTCAAGGATCTGGCCTTCTAAGGACTATTACTAATTTCTAAATTGTCTCTAAAGAAAGGAAGAAATGTTACATGGGCTCAGACAAGTGGCCTATCTGACCCTGATTCTGTCTGTCCAGAGCCATGTACAGGAGGTCTGCCTCTGACCCCACAGTTCCTCCACACAGGTCGGGACCCCCAACGTCTCACTGCCATACCAGTATCTTCCCAGAGCATCTGTGGTCTATTCGGGGACTTTGACCCTTCTTGAACCTAGCAGGGAAGAGTCCAGCACCTCCGGGTGCCTGTTCTCCACCAAGTAGCAGGTCTTAGATTTATGGATAATGGAAGCTTAGAGGGCCCCTCACACCATGAGACCACATGACATCCATCCCTTCATTTTACAGTCTGGGATACCGAGGCTAAGAGAATGGGGAGGTAACTTGTAAGGTCAAACAGTCTATATGTGGGAGGAGCCTGCACTAAAACTCGGGGATTTTATTCCCAAAATAGCTCTTTCAACAGCCTTCCCAGGACTTAAGTTTTTACTTCAAGATGGATGAGGAGGATGGAAGGATGAGGTGGATGGATAGATGGTGGATGAATGTTGAAGGTGGGTGGGTGGGTGGGTGGGTGGATGGATGGATGGATGGATGGATGGATGGATGGATAAAATAAATATACTAAGAGATAACATTTATTAAGACTTACCAAAGCGCTTTCCTAAGTTGACATGTTTAATTAGCTCACTTCATTCACTGGCAACCCTGTGAAAGCAGCTCTACTGTGCTTCCATGCTGCACAAGGAACCAGTCACAGAGGGGTGAAGTCACTTCACACCTCGTCGTGGTGGAGCTGAATTTGGACACAGCCCTTCTGGCCCCAGAGTCTTAAATGGGTTAGTAAAAGTACATGTAATATGAGCACTCTGAAAATGCTAGCAATAATTTTATTTAAAAAAATGTTGGAGGGGGATAAAAGAGCCAAGAAAATATAATGGAAAAGTCTAGGCATGTGGCCTATCTGGGAATAAGTCTTAGCTCAGCTGCTAATTCCCAAGGCTCAGAGTCTTCTCTGTAACACTGCGGCCTGAGTTGCACCTAAGAAGCCCACTGTGCCCAGCTTTTTCCCACCTGGAGATGGTTTTCACTCCCCTCCCCTCAGGCAGTCCTCATAGCAACCCTGTATGTCCTCTATAAGACGGTGTCACTGTTAGCCCGTTTTGCAGATGAGAACACGGAAGCCTACAGAAACAAAGTAATTGACCCAAGGCCTCAGGTTAAATTAGCAGCTGAGCTAAGACTTATTCCCAGATAGGCCACATGCCTAGACTTTTCCATTATATTTTCTTGGCTCTTTTATCCCCCTCCAACATTTTTTTTAATAAAATTATTGCTAGCATTTTCAGAGTGCTCATATTACATGTACTTTTACTAACCCATTTAATGAAACCTTTTCCTGGAGCTATCCTGTGAAATAGATGCTACGTCCTTGCTGTCGCTGTGGGAGCTGAGGCACAGTTAAGTGCATTTCTCGAGGCTGAATAGCTAGTCTCTTAGTTTGGGTTCTCCCAGAAGTAGATTCTGAGACAAGGATTCAAGGGCAAACAATTTTGGGGGCAGTGCAGAAAACCCTGGTGAGAATGGGATGCGGGGAAGGGAAGGAGACCAGGGTGCAAAGTGTGCTGCTGTAGTATGCCACCCTGTGGGTGCCTGGAGCTCTGCCTAGGGGGAAACCTGCAGAGCTCACACCTCCGTCTCACTCAAGGACAAGGGGTGCAGCAACTCCTCAGAGCCATGGTCTGCTCCGAGGGCTATTAACTCCGTGGCATGTCCTGCTGGCTGCATGTGGTAGCAGGTGGCCAGTCTAGTTACAGGGAAAGAAGCCTTGGTACTGAGATGCAGACCCCAGCCATTGGAAGCCTTGGAAGGTGTGGCCTGCTCAGAAGTGGAGGGGCTGGGATTTGATCCAGGAGATCAGCTTCAGAGCCCCAGGCCTTACCCCCTCTGCAGAGCTGCCTATCAGCCTTGCAGCCAGCATCATGCCAGAGAGGGTGGTTCCTCCTGCGTCTGCCTCCTAAGTGCCTGGTTGCTGAGGTTCCAAATGGAGAGCCTCATCTGGAGCGCCCCACTATCACTGACACCCCCCAGCTGGTGTCAGCTGGGACCCTCCGTCCTGTGGTCCCACGTGTGTTCATTTCCTCTCTGCAGGCTGCAGCAGAGCGAAGCAAGACTGTGATTCTGGTCAAGAACCTCCCAGCAGGCACCCTGGCAGCCGAGCTGCAGGAGACCTTTGGCCGTTTTGGCAGCCTGGGCCGCGTGCTGCTGCCAGAGGGTGGAATCACCGCCATCGTAGAGTTCCTGGAGCCCATGGAGGCCCGCAAGGCCTTCAGGCATCTGGCCTATTCCAAGGTAGGGCTGCTGGAGACCCAGAGTTGATCTGGAGAAGGACCAAAGAGGGCTGCTTCCAGGGAGAGGGTGCAGTGGGCTACGGATTCACAGACGTGGCATGCGGGAGCTCCCCCTAAACCACCCATCTCTGTCATGGGTGAATGTCATCCCTACCACTGGAAAACCCATCTGGATGGTTAAAATGGGAGAGGGAAGTTCTAAACCATCCTCCGGAAAGCATGCGTTGGTTCCTTGCCTGACTTTGGCTTTCTTTACTCATGCTAATTTGGATTAACATTTTAATTTTAATTCTTTTTAATTCTTTTTTTTTTAAATGTATTTTATTTATTTATAAGACAGGGTCTCTCTCTGTCACCCAGACTACAGTGCAGTGGCACCATCTTGGTTCACTGCAGCCTCAAACTCCGGGGCTCAAGCAATCCTCCCATCTCAGCCTCCCGTGTAGCTGAGACTACAAGCGTGCACCACCATGCCTTAATTTTTTGTAGAGAACGAGGTCTCCCTTTGTTGCCCAAGAATGAGCATTCTTGACTCTTTATCTTATAGCTACAGTGAGATGAATGAAAGTCAGTTCTGTAGGTGGGGCTGTCTCCTGGTTCTTGGTTTTGAAAAAAAAACCAACAGTCACGTATTAGTTTGCTGGTTGCGGTTGTCATAACAAATTTTCACAAGCTAGTTGGCTTGAAACAACAGAAATGTATCGTCCCCCAGTTCTGGAGGCTACAGTGTGAAATCAAGGTGTCACCAGGGCTATGCTTCCTGTGGAGTCTGATCTGTGTCTCTTCCAGCTGCTGGTGGCTCCAGGCATCCCTTGACTCATGGCTGCGTCACTCTAGTTTCTCCCTTCATCCTCACGTGGCTTTCCCTTTTCTCTCACTTTTCCTTTGTATTTCTCTTTTAACGACACTTGTTATTGGATTTAGGGCATGCCTGGATAATGCAAGACGATCTCATCTCAAAGTCTTTCACTTAAGGAAATTTGCAAAGATTCTTTTTCCAAATAAGGTTGCATTCACCAAGGGTTCTAGGGATTCAAGGCATAGACATACCTTTGCAGGGCCACTATAAGTATTTCTGTTTATAAGGCACTTTTAGCACTTTGCAGACCTTGGTCTCCCCCAGCAGTTCTTAGAGATAGGTATTCATGTCCCCATTTTGCTGGTGAGGAAATGATTTCTTATTCTCTGCCACTCCAACCCCATAATAGTCCTTAGTTTGGTACTCTGGCCACTAAGCTCTCAGGAAGTCAGTCTGTGCCTAACTCATAAGAAAAAGTATCTAGGTGAGGCCCCATGAATGAGATGTGGGCATCCTTGGGAATGTGACACCATCCTTTTTTCCTTCTGCTATGGGAGGATGTGCCCATCACCAAAGTCTGCGCCTAACTCATAAGAAAAATTATCTAGGTGAGGCCCCATGAATGAGTTGTGGGCATCCTTGGGAATGTGACACCATCCTTTTTTCCTTCTACTATGGGAGGATGTGCCCATCACCAAAGGCTCTCTGTGTGAGCCACAGTTCGAGAGCACTGACTCTGTGAGGCCTCCTATTTGGGCAGTGTCTATTTCACCAACAAGAAGACTGCCATCTTCATTTTGTACATACGGAAACTGATGCCCAGAGAGGCGCCCTGACCCAAGGTCACACAGCTAGGTAGTAATTCGGCACACTGTTTGCACTCCAGTCTGTTTCCCTCTCAAGCATGTATTTTTTTTTTCTGAAACATAACTAATTTGCAAAGCTTTCATGTAGTATGAAATTTGAAAAGATTCAAAAAGAGCATTTATTGACAAGTCTGCAGGACCCCTGTCTTGCAGCCCCCCAGTGGCTGCCTAATGAGGCAGGTGTTAGTGTCTTGTTAATCACACCCTCCACCCCACTTTTCTTTTTTTAAGAGGACACATGAGAAAAAGGGTTTTCCTGGAGTGCAGTGGCAGACTCCTAGCTCACTGGAGCCTCAAACTCCTGGGCTCAAGGGATCCTCCCACCTCAGCTCCCAAGTAGCTAGGGCTGCAGGTGTGTGTCACCATGCCCAGTTAGCCTTTAAAAAAAATACTATCTGCACGCACACACCCGCGCACACACACACGTATACGTGCATTGCCTGTAGGTATAGGCACATAGAGAGAAAGTATGTCCTCTTAATGGGCATTTTACACTTCCTCCTGGAGAGCTACACTTTACCAATGATATGGTCTCTCCTTACCCCACTCTGTTTCCTGCTCTGATTGGGAAAAACACACAAATGGCCTTGGAACTGCCATATGTCTGGTGGCAGCAGAGACAAGCCTCTCTCCTGCACCCTGAGATGCAGCGTGGGGACCGAGCATTGTCCTCAGGGAGGAGACAGCGGCAGGGCCTGGGGCTGGGCTCCTTCTGGCTCCATTCTTGGGTGAGTTGCCCATCCCCTGTGGCCCCTGGGCTACGATCTGCATGGGACTGAGTCCCTCCCTAGCAGGGTGTTGCAATGAGGACCCACAGGGCCATCACTCTTGTCTCTGCAGTTCCACCACATCCCTCTGTATCTGGAGTGGGCTCCTGTTGGCGTCTTCTCCAGCGCAGCCCCACAGAAGAAAGTGCCCCAAGACACACCTCCAGAACCCACAGAAAAGGACCAAGCAGAGCCAGAAACCGGTAAGAGCTGAGTCTGAGACCAGGATGCTTTGGGATAATAGGCGAAGGAAAGGAGGGTGAGGGGCAGCGGGAAGTTTCTCATCGAGCCTCTGGTTTAAAGTTCTTTGTTCATGCTAGAGACCAGTGGGGCTCAGACTCTCAAATTTGATAAGCATCTCCTTGAAAAAACAGTGTCAAATTATGGATATAACATGCTCTTAGTTTGTTAAATAAAGCTTGTCTGGGAAAAAAATTACAATCTATTAACAAGGATTCGAAGCAGAGCAAGTGTAAATAAGCTTCCTGTTTCAAAGATGGACCAGATTAGCTCATGGGGGAGGGTGGCTGGTATGGGAGATACCTATTCTCATGTCTTTGGAGTGGGAGTACCCTCTGATATTTGACTGCAGAGGCAGGAAAGGAAGGGGAAGCTGTGGCCCCTGGGGGCCAGAGAAGGCAGCCCCTACTCCTTAGCTAATGCTTCCTAGCTGGGGAAATGAATATCATTGGCCTTTGGGACTGGGCAATACTTTCTTGTCAGGACTGCTTTGCAAATCACAAGACATTTCACATCCCTGACCTGTGCCTCTGAGTGTCATGAGTGCCCCCAGTCCTTGTGACAACCTGGAACACCCCCACGCATTCGTAGATGGCCACAGTGGGCGGTGTAGCCCCCCCGACCCCGGTGAATGACCTCATAGTCTGAGGACCATGACCACATCTTAGAAGCTAAGACATTTAGACTCGTTTTGAACAGGACCATGGAAGTCATTCTATTCAGACATCAAGATTTTCCTTTTAAGTAATAACCCATACACACCCACAACACAGCAACCAGTGGCTTATTAAAATAAGAATGTTTAAAAAAAAAAAACAAAAAACCAGGTAGTAAGTCCTCAGCTACTGTCTCCTTTGTTCTCATATATATAGATTTTAAAGAACATTTACAGTTAAAAAAAATAGTTGGGGAGCAACATTGCTAGATTCAAGATTTTTTTTTTTTTTTTTTTTTGAGACAGAGTCTCTGTTGCCCAGGCTGGAGTACATGATCTTGGCTCACTGCAACCTCCGCCTCCCGGGTTCAAATGATTCTCCTGCCTTAGCCTCCTGAATAGCTGGGATTACAGGCACCTGCCACCCCACCTGGCTAATTTTTTTTGTATTTTCAGTAGAGACAGGGTTTCACCATATTGGCCAGGCTGGTCTCGAATTCCTGGCCTCAAGTGATCTGCCTACCTCAACCTCCCAAAGTGCTGGGATTACAGGCATGAGCCACTGCTCCCAGGCTGAGATTTTAATGAAATAGACTTTGCTGTACCGAACCCCACTGCCTTGTCCCAATTTCTCATTTCCTTGTTTCACTGTGGATCTTCAGGACTGGCCTGGCCAGCCCCAGGCATTCATGAAGTGCTGGTCTGGAGGCCTGTTTCAGTCAGGAAGCAAAATCCTTCCATCCCTCTGTGATTGAGGAGCCAGAAGCCTCCCCTGTCATGGTTAATGACGGGATGATTGGCGTAAACCTTATGAAAGGTCAACTGTCTCCCCCAGATCACAACAGCCTGGGTTTTTCGTTCACTTACTGCCCTTGAACCTAAGTAATATTTTTTGGCCCAAAGCATGTCCTCCTTTGAAACTTACAGATCAGCCAGGACGGAGCAGCTCTGAAAACAAATCCGGTGGAGGCCTCTTCCTGCCACCTTGGGTGGCAACTGGAGGCAAGCTGGGGACACATGGTGTTTCCCAAGGTGACCTCTTCCACCAGGCTCTTCATTTCCTTGTGTCCTGGGGATTCTCCCTCTCTGCTGTCTTCTTTTTTCATTAACACTCATCACAATTTCTATTTATTCTGTTTGTTTGTTACTTGTATTTGTTCCCTCTCTATCTCAGCCAGACTTTGAGCTGTGAAGGCAGGGAGTGGGGCTATCTCCTTCGCTGCTGGGTACCTAGCACCCCGGGAGGCCCAGGCATAGGGAAGCTCAGTCCACAGGCTTCAAGGGAATGAGGGAACGCATGAGAATCGGCCTCTTTGTCCCTTGGAAAGATGGGGCCAGGTCATACTTGTCTTTGTGTCCCAAGCCTCTGGCGCGTAGTAGAAGCTTATTTAGGGTTGAACGTTTGGTTTTGGTGGTTAGCTCAGCCTCAGAACGCAGTGGTGACAGTAGTGGCATCTATCAGAATGATAGTATCGGCTCTCATTTGTCCCCACCCCACAAATGGCCTTTTGTTTTATTTCAAATGCTTATCACTTCCTGCAATTGTGTCACGAATGGGTTCCTTTCCCTGGTGTTGCTCTCTCTGGCTCTGCCCCTGAAAAGGCCTCTCCATACCCCGAGAGCCCATTCACCTTACTCACAGCAGTATGCCCGCACCCAGGAACGTGCCCCAGTGGCTGGTAGTGATCAGGAAGTGTGTATGAGCGAACCCAAGGGCAGAAGCAGCAGTTACACCATGCCAGGCATGGTTCTAAGACCTTGGCATCCTCATCATGTGAGGCCTAGAGCCCCTGGGAAAATGGCCCTGAGACTTCTAGTAAGCAGCCACTCTAGTCCTCACCTCCCTCTGTAACTGGGCAAGCCACCTGCCTCTCCCAGGCTCAGTTTCCATATCTGTAAAATGGGTGTGATAGGGTGTGGTGGGATGTCGCATGCACATCATCAGTTCTGCTGCTGCTGTTGGTGACTGAGCAATGTAAGTCACAGTGCACTTTGGGAGGCCAAGGCAGGAGGATCACTTAAGTCCAAAAGTTCAAAACTAGCCTGGACAACATGGCAAAACCCCATTTTTACAAAAAATACAAAAATTAGGCATAGCGGTACACACCTTGTAGTCATAGCCACTCAAGAGGCTGAGGTGGGAGGATCACTTGAGCCTGGGAGATCGAGGCTGCAGTGAGCCGAGATTGCACCACTACACTCCAGACTGGGTGACAGAGCGAGGCCGTGTCTCAAAAATAAAATTTAGAAAAATATGTCCCGGGCACTTTAACTCACCATGGGCACCAGCTCTGGCCAGCAGCTGAGGACGCGTCACGGAGGTAGCATGCTGTGGTCTACAGTCAGAGTGTTTTCCCATCCCCTGCCCGCAGGTCACCCAGCTTCCTGGGTCTACACTGCGGGGTTGAGCGTGTCCCCAACAGCCCCTACCTCCCAGAGCCGCTGCTTTCCAGGGCCTGACCGTGACACGCAAGGAGGCCTTAGAGCCCGGCCGCCCTTGGCCCGGGAAGTTGTGCGTGTCTGTGCTAATTCTGAGCCCTGCTGCATTCCGCGTCATCGGTGAATTCCCACAGAGCCGATCTCCAGGGCTTCCTTCTGCGCTCTCACTACATGCAGCATGTGCGCAGCCCCTCCTGGCCCGAGCTGTTCTTTTCACCTGCTCCTCCCCCACCCCTGCCCTCTCTGCATTGTTCCCGAAGCTTCCCCAGATCCCTGACTCCCCTGTTGTATGAGGACAGCGAGGGCTGGGGGGACTCAGCCAGCCCGCGAAGCCCTGGATTTTCTCAGGCTCCCAAGGAGGAAGAGCAGGAGGGGAATGGACGTAGCTTTTCTTTTTTTAATTTTACCCCCTTCCTTTCTGTAAAGCTCTGCTGTTCTCTGTACCAGTCTCGAGGGAGGGGGACAGCATGTTTTATCTCCCCACAACCAAGACCCTCACCTCCAGATAAAGGGTTCAGAGTGGGGGGAGGTCCTGAAAAGCTGCTTGCAACTGATAACAGTCTTTGCTGTCAGCTCCAGCGCCGAGAGCTGGGAAAGGGGAGGAGGCCGCAGTAAATTCTGCGGCCTGATTATAATAAAGCCCCATGTGGCGATGCGTGACTGGATTTGATTGTGCTAACTACAGATGGAAGCACATTTCCCCCTGCCTCTCCCAGCCCCCTCCAGCCCACCTTGCTTTCAGATCCTTCCCCCCGACTCCCCCGCCCCCAGGCCCAGCCCTGATTCCTTTCTCACTTCTTCCCTTTTTTTCTGGTTCCTGGTGATTTTGTTGGCAGACATCTGTTGGAGTTTCACAATGCCTTATTTCTCTTTCCCGTCTTTCTTTTGTCTCCCCACTTGGGGCCAGCAGCAGAAGTGTTTTTGAAAATGACCCTTGGCTTCGTGGCCTTGGCTCCTGGAGTCTCCACGCCTCTCTGGACACACCCTGGCCTCATGACTCGGGGAGCAGAAGCCGGCTGGCAGGGGCACCAGGCTGTGGACTCAGAGGCCTGGCACTGGCGGGCCTTCCTGGGAGCCTGCAGCCGGCAGCTCGCCCTGCAGGGAGAAGGGGAAGTAAGGCTGGGGGCTCCCCGCGCTGGGCTGTCTCATCTCTCCACCGTTGTCCCCTGGATTTCTCTCTCATCAAGGCCTGCTGGGCAGTGTGGGTAGCAGGGGTGATGTTAAGAAGAAGGAAACTGTTATTTCCCAGCACTCACTGCAGGCCCAGGCTCAGGCCTCACAGGCTGCTCTGCATTCATTCTTGTCATTGGCCTGCAAGTAGGCACCATGATAGCCAGCTCCTTTTTAGATGGAAAGAAGGAAGTACAGAGAGTTTGCTTGCTTGCCTTGCACAAGGTCACACGTAGAGAGAGCCGGGATATGACCCGAAGCCTTCAACTCCGAGGCCTGTGCTCTTACCTAACACCCCACGGCTCCTCTCAATCACAGAAAGGGCTATCTCATGATCGCTGTGTTTCAGGCACATGCTGAGTGCCCAGTGTATTCATCGGCTGCAAGTAGATCTGTTCTGAGCCCAGTGCTGGAAATGCAGTGCCAACTGAGTCAGCCTGTCCCATCTCAAGCTCCCTGTGGAGCTGGGGAACTCAGATAGAGCAAGGAACTGCTCAGTACGGTGATAACAGAACAGGAAAGGGCTCTGAAAAGAGGAAAGCAGGAGAACGGAACATCGAGTGGCTGGGTCCTGGCCGGAGCCTGCTCGAACTAGAGTGGACAGGACGAGCTCCCTGCGGGGAGGCCGGGGAGAGGGAGCCAGGCCTGGGAAAGCAACAGACCAGCAGGAGGGGCAGAGGCTGGCAGGTGCAAAGGCCCTGTGGTAGGGTGGGGCTTGGAAGGCTTGGCCATCAGAAAAGAGGCCAGTGCGTTTGGAATGGAGGTGACGAGAGAGAAGGGAAAAGGGCCAGGGATGAGGTCAGGGAGGGTGGTGAGCCAGGGACAGGGGCAGAGGGCACAGCAGCGAGGAGGCTATTCAGTCGTCCAGGTGAGGTGAGAGGTGATAGAGCCGTGGAGATGGAGAAAGTAGGAGACACTTGTGTTTCCAAACAGCCCAGCAAAACGCAGGTGTATGCGGACTGCTGGCAAAGACAACAGCTCTTCCCCCTGTAAAGCACACCAGCCTCTGCCTGTGGGCCAGGGAGGCCATACTGAGGGATGCTGGGCGCTCCCGGTTGTTGCCCTTGTAAGACTTGGGAACTCCTGGAACGCCATGCTGGGCACTGGCTGGGTTCCAGGGCCTTCAAGGAGAGAGGAGGAAGGGTCATTATCTTTGCCAGCAGTCTACATACACGTGCGCTTTACTGGGTTTTGAAACAACCTGTACAGTACATCCTAAACAATATACTCACGTTAATTTGAAATTCGTTTATTTAAATAATGTTAAATGTAGATTTTGCATTCTTTCTTGTTCATAATTATTACATTATCATCTTTTTAAAAATTGGTAATTGAGTTTACAGTCACTCACTGTTCTGTTTACCAATTTTCCTACAAATGAGCATGACTCTGGGATTTTTGTGGGTGTGTATTTTTGATATTAGGGGAGAGGTGGTTTTAGTAAGCTTTGTTTTATAGGTAAGGGTGCCAAGACAGCAGTGAAGTCACTCGCCCAGGGCCACGCCAGTAGGATACGGCAGGGCCGGGACTGGGCCTCCCTTCCTTGTCTTTTCCAGGCTTCCTTTTCCAGCAGATTTCTAAAGACTGTGATGCTCTTGAACCGTTAGTTCTTCTAGGATCCAGGGTGAAGTTTCAGGGGTAGGGCGGTTGTTGCTAAGAACGCAAGGTTCGGGGAAAGAACGGACGTCTCCGGGGTCAGCCAGAGCTTACCCTTTTGGAGGAAAGGCAGACCCCTTTGAGCACATCTTTCATTTCAGTCTGGATGTTCCTCCCAGTGTGGAGGGTTAAGAGGTGCTGGCTGACTTATGGGAGGTTGGAAATGCCAGGTAAGCCTTCTGCCAGGCCAACTGCACACCCAGATAATAGGTCTTCACCATCCTCAGAGTTCCCTCTTGTTCTTCCTGGGCTGGGGCTAAGGGCAGCTGACCTGCCAGGGAAGGGATCTGTCCATTCCTGGTCTCAGCTCTGTTACTAAACCTAAACATCACACCTCCCTCGGCAGGTGCCTGGGCATTTAAAGATGCCCTTTGCAGCACACCAGCCACCGTTCATGGACCAAGGTAGCAGGGTAGAGTTAATTCTAGCCACGCTGAGGGGTACTGGGCTCCCCGGCTTGTTACCCTTGTGAGACTTGGAACTCCTGGAATGCCATGCTGGGCACTGGGGCCTTGGGGGAGAAAGAGGGTAGGGCATCTTTGCTGGTGGTCTGGGGCAGACCCGATGCAGGGAGCAGAGCACCGAGGCTTCCATGAGCTCGTTTACTTGCTGACTACTACCTAATTCAAAAGCCACTTGCCATTAAGTTGCCAAGATTTAAAAACCATGGAATTTCCTCTGTAAAGCTGGATTTCCTGCTTGCCCTAATAGATCTGGATTCTGGCCATGCTAGGTTGACCTCGCTGTCAATTGTCCAGTGGCAAGAAGGGGCTGCTCCTTTAAGGTGGCCATGAGCCCACATGGTCACCATCATCCCCACTGCGCTTTTCTCTATAATGTTTTTTCTAGTCTTCCATGAACCTGTCTCACCAACCTGAAGATGCCTGAGATTTAGGGTTCAGATGTGGCAGCCTCCAGAACTCTCCTTGGGCCCCCCGTTTTCTGTGTTGTGGCTACCGTGGTCATGAGTGAGACTGGACTTGGGGCATCCAGCCACGTGCCTGTTGTTTGGTAGGGGATCTCATCAGTGCTCTTTCCTTCCTCCTTTAATCTCCAAGATGTCAAATGCCAGGGAGGGCCAGCGGGGTGGAAATACCACTCCCTGCTGAAGCTCGTGGTTTTCATCTCCGTTGATGTTCTGGTCCAGACCTGAAGTCTTAGCTGCTTTGCATAGCTTTCATTCTCATCATTAGTGGTACTTTTTCCTCCAGCTTTGTTTGAAAGTTGGGTTTTGAGTACAAAGGGCCACACCATGGAGTCTCTCTTGCTGGGTAGATTGTGTTCGTTTCTTGACTGGGGGAGAAGCCTTTGTGTAGACTTCTTCTTTTTGTCCTGGGGCCTGCGTCTCGGTTCTGGGCTTACTCTAGGGACGAAGGCAGCAGGTTCAACTAATGTTAAAGAGAGTATTATCACGGTAGCTGTTTCTGTAAGGGCTTGAAAGAGTTGTTTCATGATAAAGTGGTTGAAGCTTAATTAGGACTTGAAAGCATCAGGCTTTCATCAGGAAGGGCAGGACAGACAGAGGCATCTTTGCCGCTTGGTGGTAAGAGTGTGTGGGATGGAGCTGAACCCCAAGAAGCCCCCTTACATCATGCAGAAGCTTGAACCATCCCAGTGATGGTGTGAGTAGAAGCGGGTTGTCTCCATCAGTTCCAGCCTGCCCACCCATGGGACCCCCAGGTGCTTCAGCCAGGCTGGGGTGCAGGGTTTAAATCTTAAGGGAAGTCACTGGTCATCTGCCTGGAGACATTGAAGGTGAGGGGTGTGAAGGCACAGCCTGAGAACTGCTTTGAAGAATTGCTAAGACAGTTTGATTTCCTAGAGGATGTGAGAATAGCTTCAGAAGCCTTGTCTTTGGAGGAGGAATTTGTCTCCAGATCCTGATCATGTGACTTGGGGAAATTGGGGAGCTTGAAACAAAGTGAACATATTTCCTCCTAAGATTTCACAAAAGATCATGACACTGCCCTATCCGACTTCCTGAGGCTTCTATCAGCTGAGAATGAAATCCACATGCTTAGCGCCACTGCAGGCTAGCAGGTCTAGTCTCCCTGTCCCCATCTCCCTGAGCTGCAGCCACACACACACACACACACACACACACCCCTTGCTAACTCACAACTTCACATCACATTTGCTCTTCCCTTTCCCTAAAATGCTGTTACTTCAGAGTAGGAGCAGTACAAAGTGCTAGCAGTGACAGGTTGAAATGACAACCATCCCTAATACCATTCTCCAGAAACAAACCAGGAGCACTTTATGCATCTCCTTTGTGTGGGTGTGTGTGTGTCTGTGTAGGTGTGTGTCCATACATGTATGTTTTCTCATAAATACTATACAAGTCTTTTTGTTGTTGTTGTTGTTTGATTTGAGATGGAATGTTGCTCTGTCACCCAGGCTGGAGTGCAGTGGCATGATCTCAGTTCACTATAACCTCTGCCTCCCATGTTCAAGTAATTCTCGTGCCTCAGCCTCCCAAGTAACTGGGATTATAGGTGCCCACCGCCATGCCTGGCTAATTTTTATATTTTTAGTAGAGACAGGATTTCACCATGTTGGCCAGGCTAGCCTTGAACTTCTTATCTCAAGTAATCCACCCACCTCAGCTTCCCAAAGTGCTAGATTACAGGCGTGAGCCACCACACCCAGCTTAGATCGTGATTTGAATTACATTGAGCATTCTCTAAAATTACAGTACACACTTATTTTTAATATCTTAATTTTTCTCTGATTTTTATATGAAGAGCTTTGTTGTGTGTCATTCAGCATTCTTCGGAAACATCATTTTTCGTGACTACACATTATTCCAGCCTTTGGTGGTACTCTACCTTACCTGGTCTCTTGTTTGCGAACACAGAGTATTTTCAGTTTTTCCCTGTGATGCATAACTCTGCATTTAATATGTTTAGACAAAACCACACACCTTTTGTGTATATGTATCCTGAAGTAATGCATATGAGGGGATTTCGATTGCATGTAACATTCTTTAGTTTCAAGGGGTATTTAGACTCTTCCTAAGTTTAGCCCCCATTCTGTAATTTTTGAACAGTTTTAAGTTGCATTTCAGTTTGAACATTCACTAAATGCTGTGGTTTTTTTTGAGGAAACATTTTGCTTAGGCTCATGGTTCAGCAAAATAGTTCACGTGGTAATTTATTTTGAAGTTCAAATGAGTGTGAGTTGGTCCTGTTTAAGGCCCCATGTAGGGGCTGTGTTTCCTATTCCTTTCTCTTTACAACACAAGCAGGGGGCAGGACTTTGTCTCTGTCCCAGGAGTTGCTGAAACTCAGCACAAGTTGGGGATCACAGTGCCTTCCTGACACTGCCTCTGGAGGCAGAACCCCTTTACCTAGTAGGCTCCTTGCAGTTGGCCCTGGGGCTTTGGTGGGTTACGCATTATTTCATGGATTTGATGTTTTTGTTTTGACTGGGCTTCTAGTGTCCAATGGTGAAACCCTGGAAGATGAAAATCCAACGGAGGAGGAAGTGGACAATTCTTCAGCAAAGATGGAAGAGGAGGAGGAAGAGGAAGAGGAGGAGAGCCTCCCAGGGTGTACTCTGTTTATTAAGAACCTCAATTTTGACACAACAGAGGAGAATCTGAAGGAAGTGAGTGGTTTCTCAGCCCAGGAGGGAGAGGCGTGGGATGGGAAACCCCAGTCTACTGATGTGGCCACTGCATTTATTCTGCCTTTAAACGTGAAGTGTGTTCTTATGCACTTTGGCAACAACCAGCACCAGGTACTTGACCCTGTCTCCTGGGTGTCCAGTAGATAGCTCAACTGAAGACTAGAGTGGTAGAAAGGCCGGCCAGGAGGCCTGAGAGGGGCCACCACATATGCTTTGGAAGCATGCCAGAGTCTCTAGGGAGACTGTGGGATATAAAGGCGATAGTCAGTGTTTGGATTATATATTTAGAAAACCCCCCAAAATTGTTTCTCTGATATAAACTACCCAAAAGTAAATGTCAGCACAGTCTTCTCGGCCTGCCGGGAATAATGGAGAAGGCACATCAGTGAGGGTGTGGACTTGACCTGGAATTCCAGGATGGGGTGAGATTTTTGCATTTATGGGAAGAGGGCAAGGCATGAAAGGACAGGGAGCTCCAAATAGAAAGTTGGTGAAAGCCAAATGAGGGCTGCGCTGAGTCAGGGCTGGGGGCTTCTAGAAGGAATTGAACCAGCCGTCAGGAAACGGGGCCTCCAATTTCAAAGGAGTGGGCTCTGCAGCCTCCCCTACTGTGCTGCGCCTCCCTCAGGAGACCCTTTATTTTTAGAGACTGGGCTTGGCACAGAATAAACACTCAATGGGTTTTTAGTTTTTTGTTTTGTTTTAGTGAATAACAGTGGGCTGATAGCCATCAACTTGTTCTGGGAAGGAAGCTGGCCATAAGAATTGACCTGATTGATTTCTAAAAAATCCCTCTGATCCCTAAAATTCTATCATGGGGTCAAGAGAGGAGTCAGTGTCCGCTGAGCCTCAGGGGTGGGAACATTGTGAGCCGATGATATGGAGGCCAACATTGTGGTGTGGGAGAGAGGCAGAGGGTCAGAACCCCTCTGACACCATCTGGCTCAGCCTCTGTGATGTGACTGTCCCCTTGCCTGTTAGAAGAACAGCCCTGCAGCAGAGATACCCTGGCTAAAGCAGCAGCATTTAAGGAGCCAAGATTCACCTTATTAAGCAATTGGAAACGCACCCATAGACTTGTCTTTGGCCACTTGCTGGTTCCATTTTTGTTTTGCTTTGCTTTGCTTTTATACAGCAGCATGTGCTAGTAGCATCCAAAAGGTAGATAGATTTGAACATGTCAGATAGATTGGAACATTAGTTTTCTTTTTCTTTCTGGTGTCGGTCTGGTATGGGAACATCACTGTCCAGAATCATTGTTTTCTGGGAGAGGCACTCAGACATCAGCCCAAGAGCAGCCTCCGAATTCAAGAATTCTGGAGCCGCAAGTCACAGCCAAGATGACCTAGTTCTTCATGTAACATGGTTGGAGACTGAGCTTCAGAGAGGCTGGTTCACTGTCCTTAGGTCACACAGCCCACTTGAGGCCCTGCTGGGAAGAGCCCCTAGCTCCCAGGGCTTCCGTCTCAGCGCCCTGAGTGGAGAGCCGTGGTTAGCCATCCTCGTGCCTGGGCTTGGATCCCAGCTTTGCTCCTTGCTAATGTGACCCTGAGTGAGTCCTTCAGCCTTTCTGTGCCTCAGTTTCTTCATCTGTAACATGGGGATGTTAATAGACTTCTTATGGCAGTTTTAATGATTTGATTAAGTTAAAGGAGATATTACAAGTAAAATCATCTCACACTTTAAACACAAGAGTCAGTAAGCAGCTGCTGCTCGTGATGTTTGTTTCCCAAGATCCTGCGCTGCCCCTCGGCTTCCCCAGTGCTCACGTGGTGAACGTTTATTGGGTGCCTGCCTTTCCCAAGATCCTCCGCTGCCCCTCAGCTTCCCCAGTGCTCACGTGGTGAACGTTTATTGGGTGCCTTTCCCAAGATCCTCCGCTGCCCCTCGGCTTCCCCAGTGCTCACGTGGTGAACGTTTATTGGGTGCCTGCCTTTGCCAAGATCCTCCGCTGCCCCTCGGCTTCCCCAGTGCTCAAGTGGTGAACGTTTGTTGGGTGCCTGCCTTTCCCTGGGACCTGTGTGTGTGTGTGTGGTGCTGAACACATAGCCAGGAACCAGGTAAACATGGATTTTTTTCCCTGACTGGGTTTCAAATTCTAGCAAAGGAGACAGAAAAAGTAAAGAGAAAAATAGATTACACTATGACTTAACATTTTGTAAAAATCATTTTGGCATCTGGTGCAGGGGGCAGTGAAAAGAGTCCGGACTTGGGTCGATAGAGCCCATGCTTCGGAACTTACACCCACTTCCCGATCGCATGATCTGCAGTCAGTCCCTCACTGTTCTGTGTCCTACTTCCTTCTAAAACTGGAACAAGAAACGAGCCCAGCTGCTCTTACGGGGAACCCTAAGGGACTATCCAGGTTACTTAAAGCAGGGCATCACTCGTCACCTCAAAATGTTTTTGGGACCCCACATTGTCCATATTTTGGACAATGTAGTGTTTGACAGGGGCCCTTTCCTGCCTCATAGTTTAGAGCCTGGGTTCTGCAGCCCAGATCCCTGGGTCCTAACCAGCTCTAGCCCTTCCCAACTCTGCGACCCTCCTGCCATCTCTAACCACTCTGAGCTTCACTTTTTTGATCTGAAAAGTGGGGAGCAATGATTCCTACTCCAGGGTCGCTGAATGAATTAGTGCATGTCAAGGGCTCAGGACAGGGCCTGGCCACAGTGAGCACCGGCCAGGTGTCCCTTCTGCTTTCATTCTCACCTTGCATGGGTATGTGGTCTCTGTCCTTCACGATCTGCCTGCACGGGCCGCAGGACCGGCCTGGAGATGCTGATGATTCTTGTTACTTTCTTTTCCAGGTGTTTTCTAAAGTGGGGACAGTGAAGAGCTGCTCCATCTCCAAGAAGAAGAACAAAGCAGGTATTCCGCATGAAATCTCAGCCGGAAAGAGTAGATTCCCAAAGAAGCTCCAGCTTCAGACCAGGGACTGGGGGAGTTCTCCCTTGCGTATTTCTCTGTTTTCTGAAGCATGGTCAGTGTCAGACTCTTTGAAAGTAGCCCCTCTTTCTGTTCCCTGGAGTCTCCTGCTTTCTAGTCGAAGCAGCCTCTCGGGTCAGGTCCTTCTGAACCTAGAGCCTCCACCACCTCAAACCATCAGGGGTGGTTTCAGAGCGATGTCATTTGTGGGCAGATAATGAGAACCTTGGTTGATATCAGGAGCCTCTGCCTCCTCCTAGCACTTCTGTGTTCTGGAAGTTTCCTAGGAAATAGCAAGAAACAACCAGTCTTGTGCTCTCCTTCTTCCCTTCTGAGGGAGATAACCCAGTTCTAGAACTTCTGGAACATTCTACCAAGTCGTTAACCTTACAGATTTTCCTGAGTTGTTAACCATGCATCACCCAGGCCAGTGGGTACGTGGGCAGGCAGGGAGCACCCTCATCTCTCTGTTCGGCCCTGGGTACAGTCCTGAGTCTCCTGGCCTCTGCTGGGCTGTTCTCCAGCCCTGGCTTCCTGCAGGGGATACGTCCTTGCTTTCTCACAGCCATGCCAGCCCTATCCTGGGTCCCTTCGGTTTGGCAGGATTTGTAGGAATGCCGCATGTGTCAGCCCAAAACTGTGTCCTGAGCACCTGCTGCATGCAGAGTAGGGTGACCAGGATGTATGCTATTGACTTATTCCTCAAACAGTTCCCAGACCCTACCAGGCAGTGGGCACGGTGTTATTTGAAACTGAGGGAGACACAGCCCTGCCTGCAGCACGTACACAGTCTAGCTGGAGAGACACATACGCTGGTGGTTACAGCACAGTGCAGCAAGGGATTGGGGGGCTGGGACAGGAGTCCAGCACAGGGGACTCCACAGCAGCCCAAGGCTGGTAGGGTTGAGGGCAGAGCAGCCAGGCGGCAGGAACAAGGCATGCAGAGGCCACTCACACTGCAGTGGTTGAGCCTGGGGAATTTGTTGAGGAAGAGGCAGGAGATACACCTGGAAAGGTAGACGAGATGCAAACCATGAAGTGGCTTTTATGCCACACACAGAAGAGTTTTGACTTTTCTCCAGAAGTGCTGGGAGCTTTGGAGGGTTCTAAGCAGACATATGGCACAGAAGTCAGAGCATCCATTGTATTTGTTTGCTGGGCCGCCCTAAGAAAGTGCCACAGACTGGGTGGCTTAAATGACAGAAATGTGTTGTCTCACAGAGTCTAGAAGTCTAAGATCAAGGTGCCAGTAGAGTTTCTTCCTTCTGGGGGCTGTGAGGGAAGATGTGTTCCATGACTGTCTCCTGGGCTTATAGAGGGCCGCTTCCATGTTCACAGGGCATCCTCCTTGTATATGCCCATCCTGTGATCAAATCCACTCACACCTTTTTTAAAAGGACAGCAGTCATCCAATCATATTGGATTTAGGGCCGACCCTAATGACTGCATTTTATTTGTTTTTATTTTTTGAGACAGAGTCTCACTCTGTCGCCTGAGCTGGAGTGCAGTCATGTGATCTCAGCTCACTGCAACCTCTGTCTCCCAAGTTCAAATGATTCTCATGCCTCAGCCTCCCCAGTAGCTGGGATTGTAGGCATCCACCACCGTGCCTGGCTAATTTTTGTATTTATGGTAGAGTTGGGATTTCACCATGTTGGCCAGGCTGGTTTTGAACTCCTGACCTCAAGTAATCTGCCTGCATTGGCCTCCCAAAGTGCTGGGATTGCAAGCATGAGCTACTGCGCCTGACCTATGACCTCACTTTAACTTGGTTACCTCTGTAAAGATCCTGTCTTAGATAAGGTCACATCTGAGATCCTGCGGGGTCAGGATTTCTACGTGTGAGTCTAGGAAGAGACAGTTCACCCTTCAATACCCTTGTTCTCCAGGGACTTTTTCCTTGGGATGCAAGGAAAGGCGGCTAAGTACCAAGTTAATGATGAGAAGGACCAGTTGTGGGGATTTCAGGGAAAAGTTGTTGCTGAAGTCCAGGATGGGGGTCAGACTAAACAGATACACACCCAGGCCAGCAGGTGAAGGCGGCTGTCTCTGCCTCTCACTGTGGCCAGTCAGATGCTCTGTGGGGCCAGCCTTCTATTCCTGGGGAGCATGCTTCAGCATGTTTTAGAAGTGGTTATCTGATCTTTCCCCATCATAAGCAGCTCTTAAAGCATACACTCTCATTTTCAAGGGCCTGTATTTGAGAGCTTGGGGAAAATCTAGACAAAGTAGATCAGTCAGTGTTGCAGCAGGAAACAGTACTCTGAGCTGTGGTTGGAGCAGAGATGTCTGTAAGGAAGGAGTTGAGGTGTGGCTGCACTGAGGGAGCCCATGGGGATATCCAGGGAGTGGGCTCCATGAAAGAATTCCTTTCCCCTGCTGAGTCTACAGGGACATGAGAGGAAAGCATGTGGCCAGAGCTTATTTGAGAGTTGGAGCCACAAGATAACCTGCAGGAGTAGTGACCATGGATTGGACATGGCCACTGCAAAGCCACCCAAAGCAAGGGGGCAGGTGGGGACATGTGGAAGAATCCAGTACCCCAGCCTCTCTCTCCTCCTCCCCACTACCCGCCCCCCGAAACCCAGATCATAGCTTCCCGCTGGCTCATCCCAGCAGGAAGCCAGGAATCTGGGGAGCCCAGGTAGAGCTGTCTATAGGGGTCAGCTTCCCACACAGGACAGTGGCAGAGATGGATCTGCATAGTGTCGGTAACTCAGAAATGAACTTGACCTTCTCACGATTGCCTTTCACACAGTCACTGGGCTTTTAAAATCCCATAGGTGCACAGACACACCAGCCCACCACCTGCCGCCTGGAGCCTCCGAAAGAGAGCTTTCAAGCAGTATCCACTTGAAGAACAAACATTTAAAGTCACCATGGGGTGGCACTGGCTGTCAATTCTGTCTGAGCCATGTATGGGCAATTAGTGGAATTCCTTAGTGCACTTGGCTCTGATTTTATAACACCTGCTGTCAATTGAAAGGCAGGAGCATGGGTCTCACAAACAGCACAGTACAGGTAAAGTTAGGAACTGCAAAGTGAGGCAGAGGGAGACAGCCTCAAGCCTCATCTGGACCCAGCAGACTGAAGTCAATCTTCTTTGAATTCAACTGTGAAAAAACAATAAAGAATAAACCTAACAAATATGTATGAGATGCTGGGGTGGGGGTGAAAGGTGGGAGATATTAAATCTTATGTCAAGAGGGCAAGATGTTATTAGGGATCGTATGTTTTTAGTGCCCTATAAAAACACTCCTCCCTCCCCAGTTGTGCATACCCAGGAAGCAGAAGTTGCTGATGAAATTGTTGCAATATTCTTTGCTATCTGCACTATTGCTATGCAACCTAGACGTAAAGAACCAGAGAAGTTTGAATAATGCGGTCGCCCACATGATCCAGATTTTATATCTGAAACCCAGGAACTGAATGTAACTGGCTGGTGAGAAATATTTGTGAAGAGCAAGCCTTTGGTGCACTTGACTCTTCATGCACGTGTTCCTTTCAGGCCTTCTGTGCGGCGGCAGAGGACTGCCCAGGTAGAGGCTTTGCCACTCACCTTCACGATGGTCATGTCTCTTAGTTCAGTCTTCCTCCCAAAGCAGAATTCTGTTATCAAGTTAATTATTATGCCAGTCATCTGTTAATTAATAGTCAAATGGGCCTCAAGTGGCAGCCATATAACCCTTTGGCTGATTCGTCAAGACGACTAGTAATAAACAGCAAGCCAGGAGCTGAAATTTCGGGGGAATGAAAGGAAAAGAGAAAATCCGGCGCAGGTCTGGGGCCGTCACCGCCCTTGCGCTTGGCCTTGTGCTTCCACTTCCCCCACCCACTGGTGTGATTTCCACCTCTCTCTCTTAGGAGCGCTGCTTTCCATGGGGTTTGGATTTGTGGAATACAGGAAGCCGGAGCAAGCCCAGAAAGCTCTCAAGCAGCTCCAGGTAAAGTGAGGATTCTCAGCTGAGGGCCTCGGAGGTGCTTGGCAGGTAGTGAGAGGTCCCGTCAGCCCTCTGAAATTGAGTGGGAATGTGTGTGAAGTCTACACTTGACTGGGCTCGTTGCTTTTGCCAGATCTCTAGGGGACTATAGCCCAAGAAAAAAAGGAAAAACCTTTCCCAACACTCCATGGTCACCATAGTTCATTCACTCCATCCATGGCACTGTTATCAAGGGCCTGACGTGTGCCAGGGATGGTGCTAGGCCTGAGAGGGTTTGCTCATGTGGGCCCCTCTTTCTGCTGGGGTAGACAGGCCCTGGGCCTCTGAATAAACATGCAGGACCAGGTCGTGAAGACAAAGCTGCGAGTTGAGGGTGGAGGTAGGGTATGTAGGTTGTGTGGTCACCTCTAAGGAGGTGACCTGCTTGGCCAGAAGTCAGCTGCACCAAGATCTAGGAGGGAAGTAGCTGGGGAGGAGGGAACTCTGCAGAGGGGCTGAGGCGGGGGCTATGAGGCGGGAATGAACTTAGTACGTTTGAAAAGCAGAGGCCACTGCAGCAGAGATGGCGTGGGTGGCAGTTCAGGGCGCAGGATGAGGAGAGAGGTGTGCAGGGCAGGCTCTTACTAGGCTATTTTACTGCTCATCCTAAAAAGTGTGGGAGACCATTACAGGGCTGTGGGCACACTGGCTTCTGCTCCAGCCTCTCCAGCTGCTGGCATGGAGAGGGGCCGATGAGTGGAGCAGGTAGGAGAACCTTGAGGCATCCAGGCTTGGCCAGAGTGGGAGAAGGTGGGGAGAACAAGGCTGAACCAAAAGCTGTTTGGACAGAGACTCAACATCCTATTCAGACAGAGAAGGGAGACATGCCTTCCTGCTAGACCCTAAGTACAAGGACAGATCGAGACCCTGTAGCGGGAGGGGAGCTGGGGCCGTGGAGGGCAAAGCAGCCTGGGATTTGCACCATCCCAAAGGGCAAATTTTGGACCACCTGTAAGTTCTAATCCCGGAGCTCCGTGACCTCGCATGGGCTGCTTTATGGGATGTACTTTCTTAGAGCTGCACCATGGTGCCTAGGATGCCTAGGATGGCCTTCAGCTAATGTGAAGGAGATTCAGTAGGTGTTCGCAGCTTGAGAAGGTGTCCTCTGCTCCCTTCATAGTGCCCCACATCCTAGGCCCTTCCTGATCAGGGGCTGTATATTCATTTAACTTAAAATCAGCTCTGCAAATTCAGTGGTCCATATTTCTCTTTCATGTGATATAAGATGCTATGAAATTTCACTTTGCACGTGTACTGTATTATGTTCTGGGCATCATTGTATGAGTGCATATGTGAATACTGCCTCCAAGAATTGTTCCTACAAAGCTATGCGTGCTATATTTTATGGGAGATTTAAGGGATTTTCAAGGGTAATTTTGCTAATACATCAGTTTCGCCTTGAGGGCGTTAGAGCCTAGCTTTAGATACAACTCCACTATGATTTAGAATACTTTTCAGGAACATACAAACTAAACCCAACTCTCTCTGCAAGCAGACCTAAGGGCCTTACTTTGCCTGAACATGTTTATAAACAATGGAAAATTCCATGTCCCTTGAGTGGCATCAAGGTCAAGGCCTACCCGTGGCTTAAGAGAGCATCCAAGGGCTGAGTGTCTGACCACCAGCTGCTGCCTGGGCTCGGTGTGAGCCATTTTGGGGAAAAGCCATCCTCTGTCCTAGACGCCAGCTAGCCCCGCTCTCTGGGGAAGTCAGTCTCCCATCTGTGAGCCAGGGCTCTGCTCTAGTGAAGGTCAGGGATTCGGGTATTTCTCAGGACAGAGGCGAGCTGTGTTGTCTTCTCTCTTAGGGACACATCGTGGACGGCCACAAGCTGGAAGTGAGGATCTCAGAACGAGCCACTAAGTGAGTCTTCAGTGTCCTCAGTTTCCTTCCCTACGAGCTGGTGCTTTCTGTTCTCGGTTCCAGCCACCCTGGAGGCTGTCTCACAACCCTTCCTTGTCCTTTCCACCTACCCCTTTACCATTTAGGACTCTGCCTAATTAAGATGCGTAATTAAGTTGGCATTTGCCAACTCCAACCCCAGTTTTCTCGATGAATTACGATCATGTTAGTCCTTTGGGTGAATGTTTAATATACTTTTTTTTTCTTTTTGAGATGGAATCTCGCTCTGTTGCCCAGGCTGGAGTGCAGCCGTGTGATCTCAGCTCACTGCAACCTCCACCTCCTAGGTTCAAGCAATTCTCCTTCCTCAGCCTCCCAGGTAGCTGGGACTACAAGCACATGCCACCACACCAGCTACTTTTTGTATATTTAGTAGAGACAGGATTTCACTGTGTTAGCCAGGATGGTCTCAATATCCTGACCTTGTGATCTGCTCACCTCAGCCTCCCAAAGTGCTGGGATTACAGGCAAGAGCAACCACGCCTGGCTGCACTTTTTTTTTTTTTTTAAACAAGAAAAGGAACAAATGCAGGAGAAACAGGCAAAGAGCTGAAGGTTGCTGGTGTGTGTAAAAACCAGAAGCAGCTGTGAAACCTAGACGTTCCACTTTACGGGACATGCTTTCTTAGGGCTGAATGACAGTGCCTAGGATGGCCTCCAGCTAATGTGAAAGAGATTCAGTAGGTGTTAGAGATGGAGGCAGACCAATTTACGCAATAGCCAGTATACTGAAGTAGGGGGATTGTTTGGAGATTTAGTTTTGCTCCTCCATTTCCACCTGCTCGTACATCTAAATGAGCTATTACACCCGAGGTGCTTGCAACAGTGTCCGGCACTTAACAGGTGCCCAGCGTAAGCCATTATTGTCATTATCATCTACCTGCCTTGGGTGATAAAATGACTGCCTCTAACAGTCCTAGAGCTGGTTTCAGATATTTATTCGGCTGTTTTCAACAAGTTGGTCATTTGTTGTGGTCATCCAGCAAATTAGCTGCCAGCAAATTGACCTTTCTTTTTCCTTCTCTCCTTTGTTAATGCTTCTTGTGAATCCAGCTTGGGCCAGCTCTAGGTGTTTTTTACCCATTGTGGTCTGTGCTATGTTAAGCATCTTCAGAGGGAAGAAGGCTTGGTATGGGGGCCCCTGGGAGTCTGGTGAGGGTTCCTGAGCTGCCAGTATAGCAGAAGGAGCCCACACCTTTGAGCCCAACACCTATAGATTCTAATCCAGGAGCTCTGTGACCTTGAGTGGGTGACTTTGCCTCTGAAGTGAAATGTGCTAACTAGAGGTGGTGTGTTAAGTGCCCACCACCTTCAGTGCCCATGAGCACTGAGCCAGCGATCTCTTTCCAGTACCCTGTCTCCGGAGGTCCAGCCTGAATTCAGCCTTGCAGGGTCTCACTTCCTAGCCAGTGTTCATGGAAACATTGTTTTACACAAGAAAGAATTACAGCAAACCCACTGCGTACCACATACTCCTCCTAGAAACTGGGGATGGCTTTTTTTTGGGAGTTGACACCCTAGGGCAGTGCTGTTCCATAGAAGCTTCTACAGCAGTGGAAATGTTCTACATCTCTTCTGTCCAAGATGATGATAGCCAGTTGCCACATGTGGCTATTTAGCCCTTGAGATGTGGCAAGCACAGCCATTTTAGCTCTCCGTTGCTGCATCACGAAGTATCCCAGAACTTAGCAGCTGAAAACAAAACATCCTCTCACAGTTTCATGGATCAGGAATTCAGGAGCAGCTTAGCTGGGAATTCTGGCTCAGGGTCTCTCATGAGGTTGCAGTCAGGTTATCGGCCAGGGCTGCAGTCATCTGAAGGCTCAGCTGGGGCAGGTGGATCTGTTGTTAAGACGACACAGTCACATAGCTGCTCGCAGTAGGCCTCAGTTCCTCACCTCAGGGATCTCTTTCTGGGACCGCTGGGGTGTCCTCATGGCATGGCAGCTGGTCTCTCCAGAGTGAGTGATCCAAGAATGGGGAAGGACAAGGCCACAATGTCTTCTGCGACCTAGTCTTAGAATTCACACAGCATCCCTCTGCTATATCCTGCCAGTCACCCAGACCTGCCCCGATACAGCATGGGAGAGGATTACAGGGGACATGAACACCAAGAGCCAGGGATCACTGGGCACCATCTTGGAGGCTGATACCCCAGCAACCGAGGAAGTGAATTTGTAATTTTGCTGCTTCTGGTTTTTTGAGACTGAGTCTCACCCTGTCACCCAGGCAGGCTGGAGTGTAATGGTGTGATCTTGGCTCACTGCAACCTCCACCTCCTGGGTTCAAGTACTTCTCATGCCTCAGCCTCCCGAGTAGCTGGAATTGCAGGTGCCCGTCACCATGCCTGGCTAATTTTTGTATTTTTAGTAGAAACAGGGTTTCACTATGTTGGCCAGGCTGATCTTGAACTCCTGACCTCAGGTGATCCACCTGCCTAGGCCTCCCAAAGTGCTAGGAATACAGGTGTGAGCCACTGCACCCAGCCTAGTTTTGCTTCATTTAATTTAGATTTAACTAGCCATATGTGGCTGATGGCTACCGTATGAGCACAGCCCCAGAACAAGGCACCTGGTCCATCTCCATGGTTAGGCCCCCACATGCTCTTCCTTGGGTTTTTGACAAAGCGTCACAAACAAGACCTTTGGAAACCAACCAGGGTCTTTGCATCTGGAGAGAAAGGCACAATGGAGATTGGGTTTGGTGAGAAACCCAATCTCACCAAAGCCCCACCCTTAGCGGGCTCCTTAAGTCCCTGGTGGCCCCAGAGTCTCTCAAGAGAAGGGCAGCAGCCACCTAAGCATGGATGTGTCCCCTGACGTCTGAGCTGTTTTGGGTCCTATCACCCGTGGGAGACGGCCTTCCTGTCCTTTCATGTTGGCCCCCCCCAACCCCACACACACTCCTTGAATCCATCACCTGAATATTCTGATGGAGGCGCGGTGGAGCCAGTGTTGGGCAGGAGCTGCTGAAACCCTGAATAACTGGAACCCTTTCCCCTCCACCCTCCAGGCCAGCCGTGACATCAGCTCGGAAGAAACAAGTTCCCAGAAAGCAGACCACCTCCAAGATCCTGGTGCGAAACATCCCCTTCCAGGCCCACAGCCGGGAGATCCGAGAGCTCTTCAGGTGAGAAGCACTCGTTCAGGCCAGGGGGCTGGCGTGTGGGCAGGGAGCCTGCCCGAGTCTTGGAGAAGTGGCCTTTGGGTCCTGGATGGCTCCGCTGCAGCTCTGCACAGTGATCTTTCGAAGGTCATCTTTTGGCTGCCTTTGATTTATCTCCCGTAATCTCAGATGCTGCTCCCAAGAGCATTGTGCAGGAAAAAAGTCAAAACAGCCGAGCTTCCTCCTCTTGGGGGCAGACAGACAAAGGGCAGGCAGGCTTCCTAGTCCCCATCCACAGGGTGCAAGAGGGGCGGGGACCCCAGTGGCTGAAACCCAGCCCTACCAAGGACCTGCTTGAGATTCCCTCCATCCAGGCCACTCCTTTGGTTTAGGATGCTGTTTTCCACCTTAGCCACACATTCCAGCCACCTGGCCACTGCTAAAACACACCTTTGTTCAGGCCGCACCCCCAGAGAGTTGGATTCCATTTTTTCAATAGTGGGGTCCAGACATCAGTGTTTTGCTAAAAGCTCCCAGGGGATCCTGACGTCCATCAAGCCAGGGTTGGGGACCACTGGCCTAAATGGCTCCATGGAAACGAAGATGAATTACCTGCACGCATAAAGCAGCCCCCCAACACCTGCTTGCACAGGGGTGGAAAGCAGCTACCTCGATTCAGCAGGTAACAGCAGCAGGCTAGGTGGGCACTGAGCAGCGGGAGGGCCTTTCTCTGCTCATCCTGCTGGGATGCCACACAGGAACTCAGGCTTCATAAGATCAATTCCCATGTTTTGAAAGAGAAACTAGCCGTGTGGATTCTGTATTCTTAAGGGGAATTCATCAGCAACTAATTCACTTTGTAAAAACAAAGTCTGGCCTGCCCCAGGGCCCCTAGTTGATGAACCCTACACTGGCATGTTACAGTATTTGGCTTTTCAGATTAGGCAGGCATCACCCAGCACCAAGCCCCCAATGAAAGACATGTCCTTATATCAGGGCATGAAAAGGAAATGCTTGAAGCCAAGGCCCTCCCCAGCCATGGGCGGGGTAGTAGAGAGACCATCTAGCCCTCAGAATATAACGGCAGATGACGTCAGCGTCACCCAAACACATTGTTGAGGCTTGGGTGGGATCCAGGACGCCTCGGGGAACCTGCAGCACCGTGGCCTGCGCGTGGGTGAACATTTAGGATTCTACATACTAGGTCTTGTTCCTTCGTTCTGTGCTCGCAGGAGGATCCAAGAGTGAAGCCTCTGTTAGCACCGTGCAAGGTAAACTGTGGATACAAAATAAGTCTTGTGTTTTGGAGGCGAGAAAGAATTATCTTTGTATGGCATCTACCCTGCTTGCTCTCACTCTGTAAAGAGTAAGAAACCATTCGGGGAACTTCAAAAATCCTCGTCCTCTTTTCTCCTCTGTTTGCTTTAAATCATACACTGGTGTGCAGTTCATTAACAGACATGGTGTGCGGTGAGCTGGGAGCTGAGTCAGAGGCCCTTCCTGCCTGTATCCGGGAAGCAGGATCTTGGCTCTGATTCCCGGGTACCCTGCGTGGCAGGAACAGCCCGGAGAGATGGGGTCATGACTTGGGGGGAGGTTTCCCATTTCCCCAAACCTCGGTTGATCAGTGGAGGAATACATCAGGTCGTCGCTTCAGGAAGGTTCATACCCGTAGCCTCTTGGTGCGTCTGCTTGTTTTAACTGCTCTGCTTTTTAAAAGGAGTCCAATTTAAGAACTGCCAGATGAAAATGGGCTTGCTGAGAAGAGCGCATGTTGATGGGGAAATAATGTCCCGCCGAAATGACAGTTTCACTTGGTTCTGCAGTATATTTAGCATGACACTTATCTGGGAAACAAAAGACCACAAGGGGAGAGAGAGCACTTTGTTTGATCTCACGTATTATATTTATTTTTAGAAGACAGGGAATTAGTGTCCACTGAACATAATTACATGTGGTGACTCTTCTCCCTGCCATTGTTCTGAGGAGAGTTTTCTTAAACCCCTGGAAACATAAGCCCTGCGTGGAGGGCCCTACCTGCTTTTGTTGTGCACTCTGGCTGGGGATGTGAGGCAGTTCCTCGTCGCAGACAGCAGGGGTCGCTGTGAGCCTTCTCAGGGACTTTTCAGAGCTTGTCCAGGGAAGCCCCAGACAGGATTTCAGACAAAGCCACTGGCTGGTAAAGGTCATTAGCCAGGGTGAGGTTTCAGGCTTTCGGGGAACTAGTCTGGTCCATTTGGCCAGGCAGGTTCTGTGGGTTTGTCCTACCAGGTGTAATAAAAATCACAATTCCCTTTTATCACATGCTTGCTCTGTGCTGAGCTCTGAGGTTGAACGCCTTCCTGTGCAGAATCACCTCCTTTATGCCGCACAGCAGCCCTGCGAGGGATGGATGCTGTCATCCCTTTGCACCCAGACAGAAACTGGAGATGGAAACTGGGCAGAGGAAGTGTCCTGCCTGGGACCACGCCGCTGAACTGGGATTTGGATCTAAGTCGGTCTAACCCAGAGCCCCTGCTCGGAGCAACTCCTCTCTGCCGCCTGTTCCCTTGAGTCTAGAAGGAGCTGTCTTCTTCCAGATCATTCCACTGGGACCATGTCCCACAGTGAGTGTGTCATTTGTATCATGCAATGTGCTGGGCATAGGGCGCATGTAGCTGTTTCAGGAGAGACCCAGGTCCCTCTCTGTGGAGGACCAGAGAGGAAACTGACAGTGATGGCCAGTAGGACAAATGTGCAGGTGAGAGTGCAGGGCTCCAGAGAGCATTCTCCGGGCGGGGCCTAAAGCCACCCACCTGCTGGAGGGGAGGGGTGGCCTCCTAGCCTGAGGTAGCAGCCTGGGCCCTTCCTGGAGGCTCCCAGCCTTCCACCCGGACATCAGTGCACCTCACTCCAGCCCTTAACTAACCAGGCCTGGGTTAAAGCAGACAGGCGTCAGGAGACACTGCATTTCCGTGTTTCTGTGGGATCGCTGTCTGGGGCGATTCAAGCATTACGCTTTCGAAAACTCAGAGGCACAGCAGTGGATTTGCGGACAGTGATTCTCATCCTCTCTGTGATTCTCCTTTGGGGCCTCAGTTTCCCTTGGCATAAACTAGCGATAGTAACACTAGTGGTAACATATGCCGCCCTTTGTGATGATGCCGTGGTAATATGTGAGTGCTGATTTCTTTCTCATGTCCCTGGCCCGTGGGCTGCAGTGCCCCATGTTTCTAGGGGCCCATTCATCACCTGGCCCAGTAGAGAAGTTTCATGTCTCTGTGTCTCAGTGAATAAATCAGCTCTGGAGCCCAAATTCCACCCACTGGGTCATCAGGTGCCTCAGGCCGCCACCCCACTCAGCAGTCTCAAGAACTGTAAAGATGAAATGAGACTGGGGAGATGAGGCACCTAATACAGCCCCTGGCAGGGTAGCAGGTAGTTCAGTGTTCACTGTGGTGTTCGACAGCACAAACCAGTGGGCCAGGATTTGAACCCAGGGTTTGAATCTGACTTTATAGACAGAACCCAGGTCTTCAACAGCAGTGCTGAAGCCTTGAAGGTCTTGGGCAGCATTTTCCAGGTTTTTTTCTTTGCCTTTCCTCCTTCTTAGCCTTCCTGTAAAGAAAGGCTGTAATCCTGTAATCCTCTCTGTCCCATTCATCTGGGTTCTGGGACAGAGAGTCAGGAAGGACCCTGAGGGACAGGCTGAGCCAGTCCCCATCTACTCCCTAAAAGGAAATGTGGAAGACACACAAATGGGGTGCGCCAGACTGTGCAAGTATGCATATGCATGCGAACTTCTCACCCCAGCACTCTAGCAAGGACAGAAATGACCGGTGCTCAGTTCACCCGGCAGGTGCCCAGAGTCTTAGCATCAGTGTGGATCTAAAAGAAGGAAGGAGGTGGAGACTGGACTTTCCCGCCTCCCCCCATCTGGGTTTGCTCTGGGGTAGCCGTGTTGCACATGTGTGTTTTGCCATGTTGTTTATTTTCGTCTTTACCCAGCTCCAGGGAGAGCCCAGGGCAGAGAGGCAGTTTCGGGCCTGGATCGGGCCTACGTCTGTACATGCAAACGAAGCTTGCACCTGGGGCAAGCGTTTGGTGGAGAGGGTCTTGTTTCCACCCCCATTTCAAAAGCTGGAAGTGGTGTTAAAAACAGAGTTGGCTAATACAGGCGCTCAGGAGGCATGGGACACGGGGCGAACCATGTCCACGCGGTCTTTGTATCAGTTTGTCCACACAGCAGCCCAACATGGTAGGCCTTTTGTTCAACCGTCTTCTGGATGAGGCGACTGTGGTACAAACAGTAAGGGTGCTATTCCTGGAGGACCCTCGGCTTGCCCATTTCTGTGATAGTCCATGGGGCAGCCTGGTCTGAGCCACTGAGTTCTGGCAGGCGGTGCCCTCTGTCTTCCAGGAAGGAGGTTCTGCAAACAGCGCCGACCCCACCCTTAGTTAAAGGCACCGCTGTCACCATCTTGAAATTCTTAGTAATGTTTGAACAAGGGGTCCTGGATTTTTATTTTGCACCAGGCCCTGCAAATTATGTAGCCAGTTTTGCCTGCGAACCAGTGGCAGGATTGGGAAGTTGAGAGCCAGGGGGGTGTAGTGTGGCCATTGGCCAGGTTAGTTTCCTCGTCTGCAGGATGGGAATGAACAGTGCATCTGCCTCCCTGCCTAGGTGGTGAAAGGCCCAGGGAGAGGATGGGTGGACAGGCTGGCCAGAGGAGGGAGGCATTGACGGGAGCGTGTCTGTCACTGTCACGGTCATCACTAAGACCCTCTGTGGATTACTGCTAAGGAACGCATTTCAGACCTGCCTCTCTGAGGAGGGCGTGGGAACATCCAGGCAGCTCTGCAGCCCAGGCCAGGTCAAGTCATGGTGAAGAGTCAGTTCTAGCGATAAATCTGTGGGCTCAATGCACTTCTCTCCCTTCCTATGCTATGTCACTTTAGCTCTCAGGACCTCAGTTTTCCTCATCTGTAAAATGGGGATGAAAAGAACCTGCCTTACAGCTGGGTGATCAAAGATGAGTCAGATATGTGAGGCACCTAGCATAGTTCCGGGCTCATGAAAAGCTCCCGGCCAGCATAGCTGTTATTACTGGGTTTCCTTCCGGGGATCTGCAACATCAGGAACACCGTTTGGTGTTAGGTTTGGAAAGACGGAGTCAAGAGGGTCTGGAGGTGAGAAGGAAGGCTTGGGTGGCTGACACTTAGCCTGTCCCCACACGGTACTCCAGAGTCCCCTGGCTCACTTTCCACCTGTAAGTTTCCACTGTCTTCTCCATGGGAAGCTGGCATCCACAGGTTCACAGTCAAGACCAGATTTCTCTTTCTTTCTTCACCGCTCCCTCCCTTCCTTTTTACCGACAGGTGTTTCACGTTGCCTTCAGCCATTGGAGTCAGGTGGACATCTGTGAGAGAGTAACCTTGGTTGGGGTTTCAGCTTTTCCTTGAGTGTGGCCCCTGAGAGAAAACTGCCCATGTGGCCGTCACCAAGGTAGCATGTGCTAAAAGTCTGTTTCTGCACTTTGGGAGGCCAAAGCAGGAGGATCCTTTGAGGCTCAGAATTCGAGACCAGCCAGGACAACATAGCAAGATCCCATCTCTACCAAAAATACCAAAATTAGCTGAGCTGTGTGGCGCTCTTGTAGCCCCAGCTACTCAGAGGCTGAGGCAGGAAATTTGAGGCTGGGAGTCTGAGTTTGCAGTGAGCTATAATCGTGGCACTGCACTCCAGCCTGTGCAACAGAGTGAGACCCCGTCTCTAAAAAAATAAAATGAGGCCTTCAGCACACTCCTCCACTGACTAACTCCCGACCCCTGACCAGGGGCACCCCAGCTGCCTCAGCTCCCCTTGGAGCTGGTCCATGTGGTTACTTAGTATACTGACCGCCAACCCCCAAATATAAGCTGGGACACTCTGACAGGCTCTCTGCCGTGTCTACAGGTGCCTGCTACATAGCTGGTGCTGTGATGATGTTTGTGGAGTGCATACCCACTGTGTGAAGCCCTTCTCAATATAATCCTGGTAGAAACGCAAAGTAGAGCACGGAGAGGTTCAGTAGTCTGCCTGAGGTCACACAGCTCTGCAGCAGCACAACCGGCGCACCCTCCAGAGCTTCACTCATTCCCCTGGAACTGCCCCCAGGGGTCAGGGATGTCTGGTGATAGCAGCCTGCGGGTTGGAGATGGAGAGCTACTTTTCTCCTTTTATCTAAGCATCTTTTCTTTTTTTTTATTTTTGCTATTTTCTTCCTCGAGGTGTGAACCACCTGTTAGGGTGTGAATGGGCGAGAGTTCACAACAGGTGTCTGGAGATCTTAATTACATGGCTTGCATCTCCTGTCCCCACCCCCATCCCTGCACCTGTCCCCACCCCCATCCCTGCACCTGTTGTGCCTGCTTTGTGGGCAGTGTCTGTCCATCCCTGGCCTCCTGGCCTTCTCATTTCCTCGTGCAGTGGCTGTGACAGTGGCAGGAGGGCCGAGGACAGCTCACTGGCCCATGTTCCCCACACACCTCCTTGTCTCCCTCGTGCAGGCATGGGGTCACTGCCCGATTGACTCCTGGTTGTCAGAAGTACTTTTCCAAAAGCTTTGAGCCCCTTCATCTGCAGGGGCAGAGACTCAGAGCAGGATGGGGAAGGACTTTCCATTCTCCAGGCTTTCCCAGAAGAAACTCCACAAAAATCAGGCTTAGGCAGCTCCTGAGAGCCAGCCAGGCAGGATGGGTTGAGTAGGGTGTGTGGGGCAGGAGAAAACCCTAAAGCCAAGTTCTCAAAGGGATGGGTGAGGAAGATGGGGCTGTCCCCAGGTGTCTCTCCTCTGCACAGATTGTCTCCTCCCAAATCTGCCTCCGCAGAGAGGCCCTAGGTCAGGAGATATCACAGTCATTGGCCAGCTCCAGCTATGCTCACTCATTGTTGCCTGGTGCTGTGGGGTTACCGCAGCAGGTAAGAGCTTGCAACGTCATCCATATGACCTCATCCTACCTTGATCACATCTGCAAAGGTCCTATTTCCAAATACTTACTCTCTGGCCCTTGCTGGGAAAAGTCTGCCAACCCCAGGGCTCAGTTAAACGCAAGGCCTAAGTGGGGATGTGGCGCATCTGCACAGAGCACTGCGAACCTGAAATTGGAGACCGGGGTTTGTGGTTCTCTAGTTTCAGTTACACAAATAAGGTGCTTTTTTTTTCTCCCCCTTATAAAACATACAGGGGTTACAAATAAAGCTAAGTCCTGTTGACCCCCTCGGAGGACTAGCTGGGAGGACCAGGTCATTTCCCCACCCTACCCTGTTTTCTTACCATGGTATTCTCGCTTTTCCTGCTTTGCTGAGGTTTGAAAGGACAGAACAAATGTGTGCTTTCATTCATTCAGTGTACACCGGGCGCTTCTGTCTCCTCTGCACTGAGGGAGATGCAGATTTATTCCCCTGCTGTTTCTCTGGCGTCGACGGAACCTCTCTGTACCAGGTGTGTTGCTCAGCACTGGGAAGGTGGCTGTGAAGATGGCAAAGTTCCTGCCCTCATGACTCTTATGTTCTAGTGGTGCGGGGGGTGGGGAGAGGAAACAAATGACCAAATAAATCCTGTGACATGGTGGCATGAGTGCTCTGAAGACGGCTAACGCAAGAGCTAGGAGGGATGAGAATGAGACCGGTACTGGTGTCTGTGGCTGCCATGACAACGTGCCACAGACAGGGGACTTAAAACAGCAGATGGGTATTCTCACAGTTCCAGAAGCCACAAGTCCCAGTTCAAGATGTGGGCGAGGCCACGCTGCCTCGGAAGGCTGTGGGACGGGGGGCGGGGGGGGATCCTTCCTCACCTCCTCTGGCTCCTGGGGGCTGCTGCCAGTCCTGCTGTTGCTTGGCATGGGGCTGCATCAGTCCCGTCTCTGCCTCTGTCATCTCTGGTGTTCTTTCTCTGCCTTCTGCTGATAAGGACACCAGGACCGACACTAATCCATATTACCCCATCTGACCTTAATCACATCTCCAAAGGTCCTATTTCCAAAGAAGGTCACATTGCAGGTTTCAAGTCGACATCATTTGGGAGACATTCTTCACCCAGTGCAGGGAGTCTTAGATTGGGCAGTCAATTAAGGCTTCTGCAAGCAGGGGACATTCGCATGGAGACCTGGAGCTGTGAAGGAGTGAGCATGTGCAGATTGGAGCCAGTGAACGCTGAGCCCTGACAAGGCAGGACCAGTCCTGCTCGTGTGCTTGCGGCTGGCATGCATGCGGAAAAGTGCACACATCCTAAGTGGACAGTGTGGCAAGCGGTCACAAATTCAGCACAACTGTGTAACCAGCACCCGGCTCAAGCGGCGGGACATTTCCCACTGGCCCCTGCCCAGCGCCTTCTTCCAGTCACTACCTGCTCCCACCAAGGGCAGCCACTCTTACCTTCTAAAAACATGTATTAGTGTTGCCTGTTTTTGTACTTTCTGTAAGTGGAACTGGAACATATATTCTGTTTTGGGTCTGGCTTCTTTGCTCATCATTCTGTTTCTGAGATTCGCACGTTATCACATTGCAGTTATAATCCATTCATTCCTGTGACCGTGTAGAATTCCATTGTGTGAATATGTTGCAGTATTCTTACCCATCTTACCAATGAGTATTTGGGTAGTTGGCAGAGTTCGGGCTATTTCAAATACTGCTCCTCTGAGCATTTTTTTGGCGATCACACGCATGCGTCTGTGTTGGGCGTCTGTGTAGGTATGGAATTGCAGAGTCACAGGGTATGCATATTTTAGCTTTAGCAGACATTTATTTCCAGGCAAGTTTCCAAAGTGGTTGTATCAGTTTGTGCTCCTTCCGCGGTTAGTTTATGGTGTTCTGGTGACCCTCGTCCTCGTCCACCCTTGGTGTTGTCTGTCTTTCCCACAGCCATTCTGGTAGGTGGGTAGTGGCTGCAGTGGTATTACCGCATTATTGTTCTAATTTGTGCTTCCCTGATAGTTCAGGAAATGAAATGTTTTCTCGCACGTTTATGATCCATTTGGATATCTATCATCTCTTGTTGGATGTCTGTTCAAGTCTTTTGCCCATTTTTTGAAAACTGGCTTGTCTGCTTTTTAAATTTATTTTTCTTTTCAATTTTCTAATTACTTTTTATTTAACTTTCTGTATTCTGGACTTTGTGATTGCAGTGTCTCTCACTCTGGATTGCCTTCACCCTCTCAGTGGTGTCCTTTGATGAACAGAGGCTCTTCCTTTAGATACTGTCACTGCCGTTTTTTTCCTTCCTGTTTAGAACTTTTTATGTCTGTTAGGAGATCCTTCCCTCCTCTGAGCTCATGAAAGTGGCCACCTATATTTTTCTCTAAAAGGGAAGGCTTCTCTTTGACCTTTCACATCAAGGTATGCAATCCATCTGGCATTGATTTCTGTATATGGCGTGAGGTAGAGACCAAGGAGCATTTTTTTTTCTGTGTGGATATTCAATTGGCCCAATATCATTTATTGCAAAGACCATTCTTTCCCCTCCCTCTGCAGCATTGATTTTGTCATAAATCAGGTGACTGTGTGTGAGGATCTGCTTCTGACTCTAATCTGCTCCCAGGTCTATTTGTCTGCCCCGTGCCAATACCACCCTGTGTTAATTACCAAGGCTTTGTAATAGACTTGATATCCAGTGGCTTTGTTCTTTCTCGTGATTGCCTGGCTAGGGTTGGCTGTTAGCACTTCTTGACTTACATTTGTAAAAGATATTGTAAGGAGAAAAGTCTCTCAGGGGGATGAGCAGCTAGAAGGAGACCCAAGAGGAGCTTTTTGCCTCACCTGGGCCAGAGCTGACTGCGGCTTGGACTAGGCATTGGCCATGGAAGTGGCCGGGTCAGTTTGGGAATATGTTTGCTGGTGGCTTTGGTGAGGGCTGTGGCAGAGAGAGGGATCACAGATGACACCTATATTTAGGTCCTAAGCAGTTAGCTGATTGACTGGCCACCTTTGGGGACGGGAAACTCTGAGAGAGGCGCCATCTAGGTGGAATGTGCGTCCCTCACAGCCCCACTCCACACACACACCCTCTCCTCACCCATCATACAGTACGAATAACCACTGGTCACAGTCATATTGCCAAGGGTGTGTGCCTCAGCTCATCTGGCTGTGTGTCTGTGTTTGGGGGCTTCTGTGAGCATTCCTGTCAGGATCCATGCATGTCAGCTACAGCGCCAACATTTGCAGTATTGATGGTCCTCGCTGCTGCATTCTCTGCCCGCGTGAGCGAGGCACCGTTCACATTACCTCCCGATGTCTGCACAGCACCTTACCCAAGGGCCCTGCTGGGGCATGAAGTGCTTTTGTGCTGAGAATTTCATTCGTTCCTCCCCCAAGAAGCCTGGGGAACTAAAGCGCACCAGTTAGATGGCTTCCCAGCTGTAAAACCCTGCGCAAGTGGCACAGTCATATTCGCACTTGCAGATGCTCTTCCTGTGCTATCTTTCCTATTATGAATTCAAGGGAAAGAGTTTTTTTTAACTCTTTCATGTTCCCACTCAGCCCATATCTGTTGAGCCCTTACAACATGCCTATCTTTAGCAAGCATCACCCCTGAGGTTTTACCGTCCACAATGCTTATCCAGGGCAGTCCACAAATACCACATGCTCATTGGCAGTGCAGCACTCTGCCAGTTTCAAAGAGCCCCCTCCTACCCTCAGGATAACCACAGTCCAAGGAAATGATGGCCCACCTGGAAGATATGAGCACGGGTACCAGGTAGTGACTACAAAATGCCAAGGAATCAGTTCCACTAAGGGAATGGCCCAAGGACAGAATGTAGGTGTCCTTGCCTGATACCTTCTTATTTCAAGAAAAAGATCTTGAGTTCTTAGTGGACTCCAGGGTTCACATTACCCAGCTGTGGGATGTAGCTCAACAGAATCCCATGGTCCAGATCCCACAGGTCTCAACTTCTGTATGGCATGACCACATCTTAAATCCATCTTTTAGTGGGTAAAGTAAGTAAGTATATCCTCTTGTTTTAGCAGGGAGACAGTAACTACCCAAATTATATCAAGATAGAATATCTAGGGTTGGCCAGCCTACAGAAGGAATGCCCAAGAGGAGTATTCAGGGCTCTGGCCTGCAGCAAATGTCACTGAAAATCAGATTTCTGCTGAGGGCAAAATTAGACGAATATACATGAAACTGTCAGGATGGCTAAAATAAAAAATAGTGGTGACACAAAATGCTGAGAATGATGCAGAGAAACTGGATTGTGTGGACAGTTTCTTACAAAGTAGAATGTGCCATTTCCCTATGACCCAGCGATTGCACTCTTGGGTATCAATACCAGAGAAATGATAACTCACGTTCACACAAAAACAGATTCACTTGTCCATCAACTGGTGAGCTGATAACAAAATGGGGTGTATTCATACAATGGAATGTTGTTTGGCCATAAATAGGAATGAACTACTGACAACATGGATGAACCTTGAAAACACGATGCTGAGTGAAGGACGTCAGATGCGAAAGGCCATGTATCCTATGATTCCACTTACGCCAAAGGTCTGGAATACAGGCTGTGTCTGTGGGTTCCACATCCACATATTCTGCACCCACAGATTCCACCAACCACAGATCAAAAATATGCAGATGGGACTTGAGCATCCCTGGATTTTGGTATCCATGAGGGTCCTGGAACCCATCCCCTGTGGATTCCGACGGACTATTGTAGGCACATCCGTAGAGACTGAAGGTAGATTCACAGTTGCTTATGGAAGGGGAAGGTAGGTTGGAGGTACTGGATAAAGGGTACAGGACTTCTATTTGAAGTAATGAAAATGTTCTAGAATTGACTGTGGCAAGGGTTGCACAGCTCTGTACAGATAGCAAAAACCACTGAGTTGTGCACTTCAAATAGATGAATTGTATGAGGTGTGAATTATATCTCAACAAAGCTGCTACCCCCCCCTCCAAAAAAAGAAATCTATACATGTTCATAATACCTTTATTTATAAATAGCCAAAACATGGAAACAACCCTTGTCTTTCAGTAGGAAAATGGCGAAACAAACTGGGATGTTCAAGGCATGAGATGCTACTCAGGAGTAAAAAGGGACAAACTTTGATTCACAAAACAATGCGGCCAAATCTCCAGAGATTTTTACTGAATAGTAAAAGCTAATCCCAAAAAGATGACATACTGTGTGATTCCACTTACACAACGTCTTTTTTTTTTTTTTTTTTTAGTCAGGGTCTCATTCTGTTGTCCACGCTAGAGTGCAGTAGTATAATCATTGCTCACTGCAGCCTCAAACTCCTGGGCTCAAGGTATCCTCCTGCCCCAGCCTCCTGAGGTAGCTGAGATTACCGGCTACCATGCCCGTCTAATTTTTCAATTTTTTTTGTAGAGATAGGGATGTTGCCCAGGCTCGTCTTGAATTCCTGAGCTCAAGTAATCCTCCTCCGTCTGCCCCCAAAGTGCTGGAATTCCAGGTGTGAGCCATGATGCCCAGCTATATAATGTTCTTGAAATGACAAAATTAGATGAGTGGGAGGCAGGAGGGAGGGAGGTGGCTGTGTCTATCAAAAGGTAGCTCATGGGGTCCTTCTGATAAAACCATTCTGTGTTTTCACTGAGGTGAACACTTGTAACTACTCATAAGATTTCATGGAACTCAGTACATACATTCAAATGACCACATGTAAAACTAGTGAAATCTGAATAAGGTGAATCATTTTATTAATGTTGATTTTCTGATGACAGCATTCTACTTAGTTTTGCCAGATGTCACCACTGTGAGAAACTGGGTAAGGGATATATAAGATCTCTCTGATTCTGTCTTACAACTACATACCGATTTATAATTATCTCAAAATTAAAAGGTTTTTTAAAAATGAATATCCCAAACCATAAAGCATTAGAAAAAGGTCATTTCCTGCAGTAATGAGTTGGCCATCATCCGGGGTAAGCAAGTGATGTCAAGGGCAACTGTCTGTTAAGGCTACTTAAGAAGGAATTCCTGGGGCCAGGCCTGGTGGCTGAGGCCTGTAATCTCAGCACTTTGGGAGGCTGAGGTGGGCAGATCACCTGAGGTCAGGAGTTCAAGACCAGCCTAGCCAACATGGTGAAACCCATCTCTACCAAAAATACAAAAAAAATTAGCTGGGTCTGGTGGCCAGTGCCTGTAGTCCCAGTTACTTGGAAGGCTGAGGAAGAAGTACTCGAAGCTAGGAGGTGGAGGTTGCAATGAGCCAAGATTGCAACACTGCACTCCAGCCTGGGCGACAGAGTAAGACTCCATCATAAATAAAGAAAGAATTCCTGATGGGGTGAGAAGCCAGGCTTACTCTCTGTGTGAAACTTCCTCTTGTATGAGGTCAAAAAAGGTACAATCCTCTAGGCTTTGGGTCAGCTGTGGGTGATGGTTCCTTGATCAGAAGGAACCTAACATTCAGCTGCCACAGAGTCAACAGACGGGGGAAAAGTGGGGGAAGAGAAATTATCCCAGCTTTTATACTTCATAGAGACAATGTATACACTTTATTACTTAAGCTAACTGTACCTAAGTAAGTCAAAAGGCTGACCCAGTAGGTACATTTTATCTGGGTCTGTATTTAGTAGGTTCATACATGAACCTTGTACTATAACAGATGTAGAAAATATTAAGCTTCAGTTGGCAGTGTGAGGAAACAGTTTGGGGATCTTTTCAGACCTTTCCAGAAAGCAAAGAAACCAATGTGGAACTTGCTTAGGCTCCTGTCTATCTGTGTCTCTCCAGATTCTTCATATTTCAGGATGGGCACAAAGCCCTGTTTCTAAGAACATACCCTTCCCCATTTAAGAGCTCTGGGAATGCAGCCCCAAGAAGTTTGGGAGGGATATGTACTGAGTGATACCTTCTTCATTGGCGAAGCTGGCTTTGCCGACCCTTCTCCTTTTTAATTGTCCTACAAAAATGTCCACCAGGGGTTGATCAGAGGCTGTAAAAGTTACTGCTGCTCAAGCCAGAAGTGCCAGTTGCGCAGAGGACATACTCAGGTTAGCTGAGTTCTTGTCTTCATGCTATCCCTCTTCCTCTTTCATCAGGAGTTGGCTCTCAGCTTGGAAAGGAGCCAGTGTGATTTTCCAAGTGAAAAAAAAAAAAACACCAGCCAGGGAATCAGGAGACCTGAATTCTGGCCTGGGCCCTGCTGCATGACCTCCTGTGATTACATGACCTCTTGGGACCTCATTTGTTGAATGATTCCATGAAGGGTTTGGGATGGGCCTGCCACTTCCAAGCCAACACAAACCCATTGGTCATGGCTGCCTGGAACCCTGTGCAGGAGGATTGAAACTGTTTGGGCTCCGCAGAAAATGGCATCGAAATTGATCAGTGATATCTGCCACAGACGTGGGGGCAGCATCTTTGATAAGTCAACAGCTGCACATACTTGCCTAAGAATGTGCCATTTATCTGCCATGAGACCGTTTCCATCTGCCAGACTAACTGGTCGAGCAGTCCCAAGCCAGGGCCACGTGGAAGCCTCCTTAGTTTGCCTCCTTTAAAAAAAATAAATAAATAACCCTGAGCACTGAGAAGGGTTTTTTTGCTGTTGTTTTCATTCTTCCTTTGAGATTTCACAGACTCGGTCTTCTGCAGCTGGCAGTTTCCCTCACTGCACGCCTAGACTGGTTCCAGAGTGGGCGACAAAAGCTCAGACAGTGAAACAGGGTGCCCCAGGGAGAGCGTGCATGTCCCCGGGGGAAGGGTGGCATTGTGCGCCCTCATTCCTCCCCTCCTGTCCCCAGCAGCCGCAGCAGCTCACTCTAACCTTGCTTTCACACTTCCCCTGTCTGCATTCAGAGCTTTTCAGCTGCAAGGTCTCTGTGCTTTGTCTAGGCTTGCTCAGAGGGCCGCCATCGGCTCATTGTTGGAGCTGATAATTGTGCGCCGTGTCTCCCAGCATTCTGGGTGCTGAAAGGCAGCAGGGAGCCCCAGGCAGCTTGGGGGACTTCTCTTTAGGAACAGCTTCTCTCCCCTCACGCGTCACAGAGCTTTCCATGGAAATAGGAGGTCTCAAATACTGGTTTTTAGTTAAGAAATAACTTGTTGGTTTAGCAAATATTTACTAAGCATCTCTAATGAGGCAGGAACTGCACCAGGTGCTAGGTTACAGAAACAACCATGAACTCCAGAACGGGAAGGAACTGTCTTGGTTTAGGGGGAGGTGGATACAAGGCTCACCCCATTAAAATCCTCAGGGTAGAGGCCAGGTTATGCATGCTGTTTTGTCTTGACTTAGTAACTTAGTCTGTTGAGTTCTCTGGGACTCAGTGTCTGTGTCTGTAAAATGGCAGGAGTAACAGTGGGGTCTGGTGTGCTGTAAAATACAAGGTCAGTGAGGTTGGTAAAGCACCTGATGTCACTCCTAGCTTAAGGCTGCTGTTATCTCTAATGTGGCTCCTGCCTCGCATTTCTGTAATATACTAGGGCTGTATAAGGAGCCTTGGGACGAGGCTGTGACTCCCTGCCCTGTTACTAACTAGCTGTGTGCTCTTAGGAAAATCACCTAACCTTTCTGATCCTCCCCAAGGAAACTGAAGTAAGGGCATTCCCAGCAATGTGATGGTCTGTGAGTTTCATTTCTATAGGAACACTGCATGGAATCTTGGGCCATCACAGTGTTTCTCAAACTTGAGCAATGTATAGAGAGCCCTTTTAGAATAAAATAAAAATCTCATGGTCCTTCCCCATTGTGATAATGTAAATATTTTTATTACTATGTTATTTAACTAGGTACAAATATAAAACTCAGAATAAACTGACAACTCATGCTTATGGTTCTTTTAGGACCACAAAACCAAAACACAATTTCACGTTAAATACAAAATTTAAAATCAATAACATTCAAATTATCATTATTTTAGCGTGATGGATAATGTCATTTTGCAGAAACTAAATTCAGAACGTGGGTTTTAATATTAGAAAGATGCAGCCTCAGGTCCAGATCCGTAATCTGTTTCAGTTCTTTTACGTCAGTAATACTAATGCAGAGAATGCCTGTTTGCATAAGTAAGTGCTTGTACAGGATGAGAATACTGAATCGAAGCCTTCATTTGGTGGTTCAGCAGTATTAGACCTCTTGCTTATCTGAGTCTTGCTGGTCATCGAACACCCCTTTTCGTGCAGTGTTGCCTATTGGTTCTATCCTGATCACTTAAAAATAAAAGTTAGCATTGTAGTGTTATTGAAATTATGAATGAATGGATAACCAATCCCTCTTGGAATTAGGAACAGAAAAATGTTTCATTGCTCATCCCAGTGAATTGATCTCTTGTTCCCAGTTGGTTAGGTGCAGAGACAGGATTTGAACACTCCAGTGTCCAAAGGCAGCATGTCTGGAGGATGTCACTTGCCTGTCACTGAGGTCCAGTACAGGCTCTGACATCTCTTCATGGTTCTATCATGATACACATGTATGTACACATGTTAAAAATCAGACTGTCTAAATAAAAACAGAACAGTCTAAAACTTATCCTACACAAAGAGCAAATCCTGTCCACCCCCACCCCACCCTCAACACACGCATAAGTGTATATGCCCAGATGTATCTGAGAGGCAGGAGGGCCTAATTAGGGAAACTGTTCCATTACGTGGACTCTTACTTTAGACCAGATTTCAGGTCCAGGATACCTCTCAGGTTCACTTAGACCTGTAGATCTTTTTCCCAGCCAAGCCCATGTGTGGTTGAAATGCTGCTGGTTTTGATGCAATTTACCTATTGGAGTTGGTCATTTTGCTACTTGGCCACCAAGGGTAAATGAAGCTTCTGGTGCTCCTTGGCATTTCCTGTGAGTCTGTTTACCTGGGAATGGAATGTGGCCAGAGGCTCCGATCAGGTAATCACAGAAGTCAAAGCAAGAGGTTGCTCAGTGAAGACAGAAGGACCACTGCAGCTGGAAGCTTTGTGCTCCTTCAAGCCACAACTGCTAGCAGAGTGATTCAGATGATCAGTATTGTAATCTGCAGGAGTGGCGGCCTCTAGGATTGTGCAGTATTCAACCTGCACGACCAAACGTGGCCGCCCTGAGAGTTTATCAGTTTGGTGTTTCTGTTTGTTTTTAAGAGACAGAGTCTTGGCTGTATTGCCCAGGCCAGTCTTGAACTCCTAGCCTCAAGTGATCCTCCCACCTCAGCCTCCTGAGTAGCTGATTGGTGTTTGAATCCTACCTCCTTCAGCTGTCACACTTGGACAAGTTATTTAAACACTCTGGGCCAGGCACCGTGACTCATGCCTGTAATCCCAGTGCTTTGGGAGGCCAAGGCAGGTAGATTACTTGAGGTCAGAAGTTTGAGACCAGCCTGGCCAACAGGGTGAAAACCCATCTCTACTAAAAATACAAAACTTAGCTGAGTGTGGTGGTGGACGCCTGTAATCTCAGCTACTTGGGAGGCTGAGGCAGGAAAATCGCTTGAACCCAGGAAGCAAAGGTTATAGTGAGCTGAGATCGCGCCAGTGCACTCCACCCTGGGCAACAGAGCAAGACTGTCTCAAAAACATTTAAAAACAACAACAGCAACAACAAAAACACTGACTGTCAGTATCTGCATCTGCAAAATGGAGGTCATAATAAGTACTTGCCAGGTCTATTGGGAGGGCTCAGTAAAGTAACTGAAGTAAAGCCATTGGCCCAGAGCCATGATTCCCAAACTGTGTGCCAAGGCACTTCAGGGTGCCACAGTGAACTGACAGCTTCCCTGTGGGCTATTTCAGATTTCTGAGAAAAACAGCCACATCTGTCAGAGATGGTGTAAACTGCTACTGTCAAATTGTTTAGCCCTAACTACTTAATAAACAAACTGTTAGGTAATTCTTTTGGCCTTGGAGTGCCATGAAAAAATCCTGCAGCCTGGTGTTTTGTGCAAAATCAGCACTCAATAAATAGGAGAGATTCTTTTGTCGTAGTAGAGCCAGAAAGGCTGTGTGGGCCTCAGGATTCCATTTTGTTTCAACTCTTCATACATTTCACCGTCGTCTGGGGGCGCTGGGATTGGTATCCAGGGTTATTCACTGTTCCTCCCGCCTCCCTTCTCCTCACCTCTGTTCTGTGCTCTTGTAAAATGCATTTCAGAGCATTGATTTCTCAGCCCAGATTTTGAAAAAAAACCCAGGCTGCCTGCAGACATCTCAAAGGGATGTCACAAGAGCATCCAAAACATAAAAGTCTCAGGAGAAAATTAATTCTCTTCACTGTAATGTCCGTGCCTCCCAGTGTTCCTGGCAAGGGCTGGTCCTCCAGGTGGGAGCCGGGGTGTGGCTCCTCCCATGGGGGCGGAGCCTGTGTGGACAGCCTTGGCCTGAGCCTTTAAGTCGGACACGCCCCCGAGCCCAGAAATTCCCGGGAGCTCTCAGCGCGGCACGTGATGGGGCCGCTGCATTCCGGAGGATTCGCCTGGTTTTCCCTGCCCTGGGGCAAGGGAACAAAGCACATTACCGGGAAGATAGGTGGACCCAGGGCCCAGGGTGTTTGTTTGGTTTGCTTTGTTTTCGTTTCTGCCCTCATTCTAGCTACCTCAAGGGACCTCACGGATTGGGATACCGTTTAGCTGACCCTGGACAGATTAAATGACAGAAAAATGCTAATATGTGGTCATCTTTGACATGCAAAAATGGCCTAATTATAATCGTCCATGCTTTATTGAACCCCTGCCATGCACCCAGCACACGAGTCTCTCTCCCTTTCTCCTCTCTGCATATATATCTATAGATATGTGTATAGAGAGATATATAGATAGGTCCATGTATATATGAGAGAGAAAAAAAATGTATATCTTGGATACACACACACACACACACACACACACAGTATAAGTGTATTCTATATGTAATCCTATATAGATACAGTATATATTCTATATATAATCCTATAGTGTATCTCCTATATATAATTCTATATATAAGATTTTTTCTTTTTTAAAAAATAACAGTTGCACAATTAAAACATGAATATGTTTTTGTTGCTGAAAGAAGGATTTAAGGCCAAGATATCCTTTCATCCATTGCCACCCAAGTCTCCTGCCACCTGCCTCCCTGGAGAAATTCATGCCACTCATTTGCGAATCTCCTTCTAGAGCTTTGTCGTTGCATTTCATACATACTTGAACCCATAGGCGACGGATGTAATAGCGTTGTGTCCATTTAGACAAAATGGTGTCGTGTTTTCTGTATCATTAGGCATCTTCCCCTCTCTGACACGTGTCTGGCGATCTTGACGATTTCACCCATGTAACTCTCCTTATCTTTTATAATGCCCTGCCTATCCTTCACTCTGAGGAGGCCAGGCAGCCCATTTCACAGATGAGGAGAGGGTTTTGGAGGCAGGCACGTTGTGTGATTGAGAGCTGGTCCTGACTCGTGTTTCCCTCCCAGCAGCTCACCCTCCTGCCCGTCATCCCTCATGGACTGACACACTCCCTCCAGCCCAACCAAGGTGAGGCACTGGGCTTCCTGGCAGGCACCTTGCAGGTTAATGGAGAGTTACCATCAATACCATAGGTGGCCACTTTCCAGGGAATTAGACTATAATAAAATATACTTACCATGGGAACTCGATGGATTGTAATTGAAATCTTTGATGATCCAGAAGGCGATTCAGGACCTGCTGGGCCCTGGTTCATCCTTGTGAATGTCAGCTATCACTGTGCATGCTGCACAGAAGCCTTGGTGAATGAGGTTCCCTGGCTGCTGGCCTAAGTGGTTCTCGTGTGCCACGTCCCCCGTCATGGGCCTTGTCCTCTGGCCGGAAGAGCGGGCTTGGGGAGGGTCTTTGCTCAGCTGAAGGGCAGCCCTTGTGCAATATCAAAATGCTCAGGCATGTGGCTGTCCCAGTTGTGGCCATAGCGTCATCTCACAAGGGTGTGTTCCACCTGACCATCAGCAAAGCACTTTAGCCAGCACTTGGACTCTGTTCTCAGATAGCACAGGCTTTGAGTCCTAGCCCAGACCTTCAGTTGGAGAAGCAGGTTTGTAGCTTATTATTCCTTTTTCAGGAAAATGCAGTTCTGGAAGCAGGTAGATTCCTCATCTACTTCCAGAATAATTAAGACCTTAACTCATCCCTGCAAAATTTGAGAAAAAATATCTGTTGAAAGAAAATTACATTGTAGCCCCCAGCCTAAGGAATATGTTTATCAGCGGGCACAAAACTTAAGTCTGAGCTCCCTAGCAACCAAAGCAAGAAAGGGAAGAGGCCCTGTGCCTGCTAACTCATACTTTGACACCCAGCCCTCTAAAGAGATGCCGCTCCCTCTGAGGGTGCCAGGGGATCTGGCAGGCTAGATTAAGCCTGTATTTCTCAGGCTGGAGAAGTTATGTTCTTTCTGTATTTTGGTACCTAAAACTTCAAGATTAACAAGGCTTGGCCTCCTGCAGCATGAGTTTTACTCAGTAATATAGCGAAAACTTAATTTTTGTGTGTTACTGCACACATTCTGCGCTGTCGTGGAACAGGATGGAAAGTTGGCATGCAGGGTTCAAATAAGCACAAGATCACATCTTGACCTAACACGTAAGTGGAGAGAAAGAAAGAGATAGAAAAGGGGCTATGAAAGAGAGAAGGTGGCGTAGACCAGGGAGAGGCGGAGTGGCCAGCGCTGATCTTCGGTGCCAAGCTCGTCTCACCCTGCTCGCCTGTGCTCTCCGAGTCTGTTCTGTGTGCCGAGACACCACCATCCGGTAGAACTTTCTGCTGCAAGAAAGTTATTCTCCATCTACGCTGTCCAGGACAGTAGCTGCTGGTCCTGTGTGTCTCTTGAGCACTTGAAATCTGACGAGTATGACTGAGGAACTGAATTTTCACCTTATTCAATGTAAATTTAAAGAGCCAAAAACCTATTTCTTTCTCATTTTAGTCACATCTGGCAGAGGCTGCCATACTGGACAGCACAGATCTAGACTCTTTAAAATGTTGATACCTTTTGATCTAGTGATTCTTCTCCTAGAGCTCTATCCTAAAGAAATAATTGAAAATTTGGACAAAGTTTTTAAATGCAAGGATCTTCAGTGGGGGGTTGCTTATGATAGCAAAAAATTAGAAGCACTACAAATGTTCAACACTGAGAGGGGGGTGGGATAAATGATGGAAGGAAAAGACATTCACAGTGTTTATAAAGAATTTCACTGAGAAGGGAAACGCTTTTCCATCCAGCAATCAAGGGAAGAAAGCAAGAATCAAAATGGTAGGCCAGCCACGGTGGCTCACACCGTCATCCCAGCACTTTGGGAGGCCAAGGTGGGTGGATTGCTTGAGCCCAGAAGTTCAAGACCAGCATGTCTCGTAAAGTTAAAAATTAGACAGGTGGCCAGGTGCAGTGCCTCACGCCTATCATCCCAGCACTTTGGGAGGCTGAGGCAGGTGGATTGCTTAGACCCAGAAGTTTAAGACCAGCGTGTCTCTACAAAAAATTAAAAATTAGACAGGTGTGGTGGCATGTGCCTGTGGTCTCAGTTACTCAGGAGACTGAGGTTGGAGGATGGCTTGAGCCCAGGAGGGGGAGGCCGCTGTGAGCCGAGACTGCACCACTGCACTCCAGCCTGTGCGACAGAGCAAGACCCCATCTCTCTTATAGAGAAAAAAAAAAAGAATCAGAATCAGTAGATGCAGTGTGACCATTGAGTAGACCCACACGGACATATATGCGTAGGAAACAAGACTGGAAGGACATGCACCCAAAACAAGGACCATTACTGGTGAGTTTTGAGGCACTTGTTATGTCCTCCCCTGTCTTACTGTGCATTTGGCAAATTATCTACACCGAACCCAGATACCACTTTAGAATCGGAAGAAAAACTATTTCTTCAAAATAAGACAGCTGTTCCTTGCTCTATCAGAGTTGTCAGACGAGGGCAAGGAGGGTGTTTCATGAGATACTCAGGCTCAAACGCAAGACCCATTTCACTTTTAATAAACCTTTTGAGTGGCTGTCTGCATTCTCTCTTCCCCATCTCTGTTCAGCATTCCTCTTTAACTCCAAAGTCGACCCTTTTAAAAACCTAATTGCATTAAACGAAGCCAGGACAATACTTCTCTGCTGTCTTTTTGCCCAGCATTTTATCATTTCAAAACTCTTTCATACATAAAACTCTTTTGAATCTTACCCTATTAGCAAGTCAAAGTTTTACTCTTTCAAAATTCTTTCTCCTGATTGTAAAATGAATCTGATTCCCAAGAGTTTGGGAAATTGAGCAAATACAAAAGAAAACCACCCCTGTCTTCTCTAGGCAACAATAGCAATCCCGTTTCCATCTGCCTTGCCTCATCATTTTTTCATAGGCCTCTGGAGGCAGGGCTGGTATTAATACCACCACCGCAGAGATGAGGAGATAGCAGGTCAGAGAGGTTAAGTGACTCACCTGAGGTCTCATGGCTGGTTAAGTGGCAGAACCGAGGCCCGAGCCTGAGTTCTAGTCTGTGTTCTTTGCCTGGCTTTGTAGGTGAGGCTTGATGTAACCCCCAAATAGGCATCTCACCTATTCATGGGATGCTGAGAGCCTCTTATCCTTCCAAGTGCAGCGCTTAAAAGCCTTCTATAATGGCTCAGCTCACAGAGTAAGTTACACCGGGCTGATCCTTTCTTTACAGGAGTTTACTATTTAAAGTAGACACTGGTGACACAGACGGGGTTATTCAGGATGTGCGTTGTCACACACAAACAGAATGATCTCAATGTTTACCCGACACACGACGGAGGAATAAAGGCTTTCTGCAGGGAAATGAGCGGGAAGACAGAGGGAATCACGTGGAAGAGGTTTGAATCCAGGCAGTGTGATTACACTTTGTGGGGCAATTATACTCTGCCTACCTTAAATTTCAATCAAGTCCCTTTAACAGAGGCGTGCTTGCAAAATTTTTTTTTCCGTCCCAGCCTGAACCATCACCTCGCCTTCTGTTAATACAGCAGAGCAGCACCTACAACCCAGAATGCTCTATTATAAAAAGAAAAAGTCGGTGAATTTTTTTAAGGGCCTCTAAACCTCATGGATGGATGTGGTGTGCACTCTGCAATTTTCCGAGGCTTACTATATCCTCAAGTAAGTGAACATGACAGCCCCTCCCTCCCTCTCCACCTGGGTGATTCCAGCCCTGCCTTGAGAAGCAGAGAGTGATGCCACATCCAAACCAGCCCTGGCAAATGGGAAAGAAGTTGAAGATCTGCCTGAGTCTCTGCCCTCTCCTGCTCTCAGCCCCCTCCCTGCTGGAGAAATGTGGAGAAGTGCTGACCACACACTCTCTACTCCCTGGGGCTTATTGGTGCTTTTCTAAACAAGTTATGCTAATGTTGACTTCCCCATGGGAGGAACAGCCCAAGTTTGAGCAAGAGAGAGTTGGCTGGACAAATAAAAGCAGCCCCAGCATCTCAGCGGTGGGCAGCAGGATGGGTCAGGAGATGGCGGGATATTTCCTGGAGAGAAGGTTCTTTTCTCTTGCTGGCGATCCTGATGCAGCCTTCCTAGATTGGTGACTAGGAAATACTTCCCTCCATGGGTTGTTTCGACTTAAATATTCCATTGAGTCCAGGTGTAGTGGCCCATGCCTATAATCCCAACACCTTGGTAGGCTGAGGCAGGAGGATCACTTAAGGCCAGGAGTTTAAGACCAGCCTGGCCAACATAGCAAGACCTTGTCTCTAAAAAAAAAAAAAAGAAAAGAAAAGAAAAGTCCCAACTACTTGGAAGGCTGAGGTGGGAGCATGGCTTGAGCCTGGGAGTTTGAGGCTGTGGTGAGCTGTGATCACGCCACTGCTCTCCAGCCTGGGCAACACCTCAACACCCTGTCTCAAAAATCGTATGTACTCCACAGGCACATCTGTTTGCATCTGGGAGCACACAGCATCCCTTAGGGGAAGGATCTCGGACTTACTCTGAGATTACTGTGGGACACCCATGCCCCACCTTAGGGACGTGGAATGGGGAGAAGCCAGCCCTTCTAGCCAGTTGGTTTTTGTTTTTCAGCCAGTTTCTCCACCGCAGCCAGAGCTGCTCTCTGCCATCCCCATGCGTTCCCCGGCATGCTCGGAAGCCAGTGGGGTGGGAGAGATCGGCAGCGTGTTCCACTCATGAAGAGTCACTCATTTGTATCTCATTTTCAAGTTATTATCGAGCCGCCAGTTGTGAGACTGTTTTGACAGCAACTGTCAGCAAGGTGCAAGCGGCTGCCATCGCCTCCGATTGGCTGCAGACACCTATGGCAGCTGAATAATATTCCAGCCCACCCCTGTCCCCTCCAGAGAGCAAGGCAGGAAGGAAAGGGGGTGCCAGGGGAGGAAAAGAAAACAGCAGAGAGAGAAAAGGAAAACACCCTGGCCACTCACGGCCCAGAGCCAGCCTGGCTCAGCTCCGGCAGCCCCAGAATCATTAGCATTTTTCTGACTCCCACTAGAAAAGGCGGGCGTAAAAGACTCAGATTGTGTCTCGTGTTTTATTTGATTTATTTTATTTGAGGTTTTGGGCAGCGAGGGAGGGGGGAATGAGAGAGGATCCATCCAAACAACCATTTAGGCTTGTCAGAGTTCATTTATTGAATTAGCGAGGTTACCATTCCCGGGCTCCCAGCTGCCTGGGCTCCAGCCCAGAAAGCCAGGGGTAGCTCTAGCCTCGGATCAGGGAACTGGGGAGCTGGAGAAGGAGGTGCAGATCTGAGCGCTGAGGCTCTCTGATCAATTACGCCTTTTCTTTGCTTTTTTTTTCCTCCCTCAGCTTGATTGAAATGCAATGGAATGCGTGTATTTTCCCTTCTTCCTTGAAGACTCCTCTAGCCATAATATAAATCGTTCCACATGTGTTTCTTTCCAAGAGCCGTGCATCCAGGCAAAGGAATAAATAATGCTTTATATTCTCTGCCTTTTACCTAAGCATCTTAAAATTCGTTGTTTGTTTGGGTTTTTGGGTTTTGTTTTGTTTTTCTTTTTATTAAAAAAAAAATGTCAGCGACACTAGAAAGCAGATGTTTGGTGATCGGGAAGTAGGCACACTTCTGCTTTCAACTGAGGACCCATGGGGCTGGTCTTAAAGGCAGAGTGACTACAGGAGAATGTCATCTTTGTGTTCCAGACAAGGGAGACTATGTACCATTTTGTTTGCTAGCCCCAAAATTTCCCCAGATTGACTCAGGCTCCAGCTGCTGCACCCAGTTTTGGGGCTGAGCTGAGTTGAGTGTTATATAGATTGCAGCCCCGGCATTCCCGTGGGTTCTACCTGCCTGTGGGTACCTAAGAGCAGAAGGGAGCTGCAGCTCTGGAGGTGACTTTCCCCACAGCAGTGCTGATCCACCAGGACACTTTGCCTGCCAGGGGACATTTGGCAATGTCTAGAGTCACTTGGTTGTTGCAACTGGGAGGGTTCTGCTGGCATCTAGTGGGTGGAAGCCAGGGGTGCTTCTTAACATCCTACAGTGCACAGGACAGATAGGGCTGAGAGTCTGTGGTCTGTAGGAAAAGGACCAAAGGGAAATGTGTGGAGGAAACCGCAGATGAACCGGGAGCATCTCCCACAGGGGAGAGGGCTGTCCTCTGCCTGTGGGCATTTCATATGGATGACCACCACCCACTAAATCCCCGCCATGATCACAGTCATTGTGACATCCAGAACAACCCCCAAAAGGCTTTCAAGGGGGCAGTACCACCTGTTAAGAACCCCTGCCTTTATTTCTATCTGTATTTTATTTTTCTGGTGCTGACCGTATGCCAGATGCCAAGCTAAGTTCTCTGAGATTTCTTTGGTCCTCACAATAGTCCCAAGAGGTTGAAGTTTTTACCTTCATGTTAGAGATGAAGACAGGAAGTAGAGCTTACAGAGGTAATGTCCCTGCTGGTTACTGGACTATGAACTTACAAGGTCAAGGTTTAAACCCAAATGGGACTTGGGCTGAAATCTACAAAATGGTTGCAAAGCAGAACCAAATAGTCTTTGACTGATGGTGTGATGTCGGCTTCTGCGGGATTCTGTTATTTGTTATATCATTAAACAGATTGGTTATATAATGTCATTTCAAAGGGAATGTTTATAAAGTGTTGTTTTGTTTTGTTTTTTTTCTACTAAAAGCAGTGCACATGCTGGCAGAGGCCCCTGACTCAGAATCTTAATAGATCAGCATTCTATTCTTTCCTCTTTCTTTCTTTCTCTCTCCCCATCCCCCAACTCTCTGATGGTTGGCCAGGGAGTAGGGAGCAAGTCCAGGGAGCTAACCACAGGTCTGGCTAACCATTCAGATGGCCTCAGGAACCTCTAAAAAGTTGGGACAAGCCATGCACAGTGGCTCACACCTATAATCCCAACATTCTGGGAGGCCAAGCCAGCAGGATCAGTTGAACCCACGAGTTCAATACTAGCCTGAGCAATACAGTGAGATCTCATCTCTTCAAAAAATTAGCTGAGCATGGCGGCACACTCTTATAGTCCCAGCTACTCAGGAGGCTGTGGCAGGAGGATCACTTGAACCCAGGAGATGAAGGTTGCAGTGAGCTGAGATTGCACCGCTGCACTGCAGCCTGGGTGACAGAGCAAGACCCTGTCACGCACAAAAAAGTCAGGATGCGTGGGGCCCACCAAAGATCAGTGAAATCAGATCCACCAGATGCTGGCATTTTTTTAAAACCCTCCCTGTCAGGTGATTCATGCAGCCATAGGTGAGAAAAGCTCATCGAGATCAGTTTATCAAACTTTATCCATAAAGGGCCAGGCAGTCACTTTCAGCTTTGTGGGCCTCCAGCTCTCCGTCAGGATTACCCAACTCTGCCTACAGCCCCAAAAGCAAAGACAAGACGTCAACAAATGGGTGTGGCCCTTCCAGTAACTCTGTATTATGGACATTGGAATTTCATATGATTTTCTTGTGTCACAAAATGTTATTCTTGTGCTTTTTTTTTTCCAAAAAATATTTTTAAACTGTAAAGCTACCCTTGCTTCAGGGACTAGACAAAACGGGTAGTACAGTTTGCCAACCCCTGGTCTAGATGAACACTGAATTCTCTCAGTGCAGGCTTTCTGCGTTTCTGAGAAACAGGCATTCTTCTCTGATGTCCTGTATGCTTTCACACCCAGACCTCTCTGTCCTTGGGCTGCATGGCCTGCATGATGTTTACTGTTTGAGAAGCTCATGTTGAAGTTGGAACTAACAGATTCTCTTGGAGGTGGACCCCATAGGATTCTCCCCATCTGAAAACAATGAGCAAATCTTTGGCAGGGGCAGGAGGGCGCTGGGTGTGCAAAGCAGCAAAAACAACCACATTGTGAAAAGCGCCCGTTCAGTGCAGACTACTGAGAAAGGCCACACCACAGTTGCAGGGTCTGTGGTGGACTGTGCAGAGCTGTGAGTCTTTGTCCGGCACAGGAGTAAGACTCCAGTGCACCTCTTCCTGTGTTACTTTATTTGATTACTTACTCAAAAAAGCATTGGAGGAGTCTGCATCTATCTTCACTGGCCTGGGTCTGTCACTGGTTGAAATAGCACAGCTGGCCAGGCACGGTGGCTCACACCTCTAATCTCAGCCCTTCGGGAGGCAGAGACAGGTAGATCATTTGAGCCCAGGAATTTGAGACTAGCATGGACAACATAGTGAAACTCCATCTCTATAAAAATTTAAAAATTAGCTGGGCACTGTGGTGCATACCTGTAGTCCCAACTACCCTGGTGGCTGAGGTGGGAGGATCATTTATGCCTATGAGGCAGAGGTTGCAGTGAGCTGTGGTTACGCCTCTGCATCCTAGCCTGGGCAACAGAATGAGACCCTGTCTCAAAATAAAAAGAGAGAATATTTTAAAGAGTTCCATATACCTTTCACTCATATTCCCCAAAAGTTTTGTTTTTTTCTGTTTTATCATTCTCTTTATATTCCCATACTGGTTTTTCTGAATCATTTGAAAGTAAGTTACATAGATGATGCTACTTCACCCATAAATATCTAGGAGTATTCTTTTGTTTTTTTACACCTACTTTTTTTTATTATTATACTTTAAGTTCTAGGGTACATGTGCAGAATGTGCAGATTTGTTACACAGATATACACGTGCCATGGTGGTTTGCTACATCAATTCCCTGCCCCACCCCTCCCCCGGCACCCGTCATCTACA